>JADRCD010158221.1:0-13900 GCA_019843815.1 Montemys delectorum
ACCATCAGCCCATGGGTGGTACTGCACAAATCATTAATCGGGAACATGCCTCCATGGACTTACACATAAGCCAGTCTGATGGAGACATCTTCTGAACTGAGGTTTCCTCTTCCCAGATGAGTCCAGATTGTCTTGAGTGACAAAAAAATCCAACCAGGCAGTTAAAGATTGATTTTGAAAGTACAATAAATATGCTAAGTATTGCTTGCTTGATTTGGGAAAACAGTTCCAAATCAATGCTGCTAAGCTCACTGAAGCCCTTCTGAAATTTCCTTCTAGACTCCAGTGAACCATGCTTAGGTGTTGTATGAGTCTGTTCTCTGTCCTTGAACTTCTGTATATATCTATCCTTAAATTCTTTGGTTATCAGAACTAAGAACCTCAAGAGTAGATCTGGAGTTCCTGAGTATCATGGTAGCTCGGTTGGGACTCCTGCGGATTTCCAGTAACACTTCTGTCTTAGTCAGGGTTCTCTAGAGTCACAGAACTTATGGTAGTCTCTATGTAGTAAAGGGATTTATTGATGACTTACAGTTTGTAGTCCAACTCCCAACAATCAACTCCCAACAACAGTCACGGCAGCAGCTGTGAATGGAAGTCCAAGGATCCAGCAATTGCTCAGTCCCACAAGGCAAGCAGGTGAAGCAGAGAGCGCCTTCCTTCTTCCAATGTCCTTATATAGGTCTCCAGCAAAAAGTGTGGCCCAGGTTAAAGGTGTGTGCCACCACACCTTTAACCCCAGATGACCTTGAACTCATAGAACTTTCTATGTTAATCCTATGGGGTTCATAGCCACTATTCCTCAAGGTCTCCATGCCAAGATTCAGGTCAGAAACTTGTATCTCTCAGCCACCAGATTAGGGCCACAGGTGAGCCTTCTAATTCTGGACTGTAGTTCATTTCAGACATAGTCAGGATGACAACCAGGAATAGCCACTACAACTTCTTTCCTGTCTTTTCTTTAATTGACATAAAATTCAAACCCGTTTTCCTGCAGTGTTAGTCAGCAGCAGAAGTGGTGGGTCTAGTCATAGTTGTGCCTGTTACCGTGTGAGTAGCTACACCAACAGAAGGGCAATAACAATACTCCACCCAGTCTCCAGAATCAATAGAAACAGGAAAGCACAAGATCCTCTCTAAAGTATAAAGGGCGAGATAGAAGGGGCGTCATTCTTAAGGTGGCCAAGATGATGCCATGTTTGGCCAGATGGAGGGTAGGCAGCACACCTGATTGTACCTCGTGAATGTGGCAGGGGCCACCAGACTGGCAGCTCCATTTGTATCATTGGGGTAGAGATGTAGGGGGAGGTGCTGATAGTAAAGTCTGGCTCCCTGATTGGTTCTTGATTTTGTCAATAAAGAAGGCAGGAGCCAATTGCTGGGCGAATGGTAAAGGTAGGACTTCCAGGTCCCAGGAGGAAAAAGAGACTGGAGGAAAGAGAAGGGCCCTTTTTGGCCAGGCTTTGCAATGAGAAGAAAGCAGCAGTCATGCAAGGTTTTGGGGTAGCTACAATGGGTGGCCTCAGCCACCGGCGGAAGCTGGCTGATAAAGTTAGGGCAGAAGATTCTGCACCCAGCAATTGTGTCATCTGGCAATTTCTAAAATAATAAAACTGTCTAGATGTTTTTCATCCTTGGAACAAAGATGGGCAGAGAGACAGAGACAGAGACAGAGACAGAGAGACAGAGGGAGAGGCGGGGAGAGAGAGAGAGAGAGAGAGAGAGAGAGAGAGAGAGAGAGAGAGAGAGAGAGAGGAGCCAGGGTGGTAACTGGCAGCTTGATGAAGCTATCCTCTTGAGGAACAAGAAGAAGCTAGGCCAGAGCTTAGGCAGCAGCAACAGGGTCACAGCTACTGGACAATTCAGGAGTAGGGCCAGCAGCAGCCGATCTCAGAGCCAAGCCAGGAGCGAGGGCCGAGATCCTGGGCAAACGAGGTAGCATGTTTTTTAAATTTACACACAAAAGGGTAAAGTTGTGGGTCAGCACCTGGAAGTGAGTTTGCACAATCCCTGATCCCTATTCTTGTCGTGATGGGACCCCCTAAGTCCCTTCAATGTATTGTACTTGTCACCCTGGGCTGTGTTGAAAGTCATAAGTGGTTGGTTAACTACTTCAAGTGTCCGCAGGACTGGGAGGTGCCCTGGGTAGACTCAGGGCCAGCTCCCCCTCCTGGAGCAGCCAGCCTAGGCTGGCCCAGTTTCAGACCTCCCCTTTCATCTTCTCCTCTTTGCTCTTTGAGAAGACTCATTCATTGACTGCCCACCCAGGCAGCTGGCTTTCTTTTTTTATACCAGGGCACTTAGGAATCCATTGTAATTAACTTCTGCCTAATTATCAACCCAATTAGGAAACTCTTTCCAAGCCCCTTTTGTACCTGTCATGGTTAATTTATGTCTTAGTCCATTCTCTACTGCTATAATTAATTGCCTAAAAATGGGTAATTTATAAAAAAACAAAAAACAAAAAACAAAATACAGTTCTGGAGGCTGAGGAGTCCAGGATCACAGCTCTAGCAGAAGGACAAGCTTGCATTTGTGTGACAGAGAGCAAAGGAAGGAAGGACACTCACCACCATGATATGGATCTTGATATATCCTGAGGGTGAAGCCCTAATAGCCTGTTCGCCTTTAAAGGTCCCAATTTTTGATACTGTTACAACAGTATCAAACCAAGCACCAGCATATTTCAGAAGGGGACATCTCAGACACAGCAGCTGCTGCCTGGGGCATCAGAACTGTGGTTTTAGTTTAGTTTCTGTTTGTGTTTGGTTGTTGTTGTTGTTGTTAGGATTTTATTTTAGTTACATGTATATATGTGTGTACGCACATATGTGTGTATGTACCCTCAGAGGCCTTATGTTGGATCCCCTTGAACTGGGGTTATAGGCTGTTGAGAACCACCTAGTGTGTAGGTACTGGGATCCAAACTCAGGTCCTCCAAAAGAAGAATAGTCTCCGCTGAGCCATCTCTCTAGGCCAGGACTTTGTTTTTGTCTCAATCATATTGGTTATCTTTAAGGCAGCCCCTTCTTGGTCACCTGGGTTCGTCTAGTAGAGCCTTGCTGTAGGGTCTCACCTGGGTTCGTCTAGTAGAGCCTTGCTGTAGGGTCCAGCAGGTACAGGAAGGAGAGTACCTTATATCTCACTGCTCAAAGGGGATCCAGCAACTAGCAGCACAGGTATTAGCTAGTGCTGCTTAGAGAGGCTTTATCGCCTGTTTCGGGTCCTGCCTTTGAACTGTTGAATGGGAATATGCATTTGAACCTGAGCCACAGGCAGTTTGCATTTCCATGGGGTGCTACTCCATTTCTACAGTCCACTGAGCCTTATTAGTAAACACTCATCACTTATTAGTACACACTCAGTGGTTCAGTTTCTGTATTCAAATAACAACACTCATCCAAACATACTGAAGCCAGGCCAAAGTGGACAAGTCAGAAGGAACCCTAAGGATTTATATCAAAACCCAAAGCAAGAAGCAAAGACAATACTCTGGGGCCAAAGTAAGATAAGAAAACGGTGGTTATGTACTTCATGGTAAAGCGTTTGCAAGACTGAAGAAGACAGACAGACGGGACCAGAAGATGCGGTCCAGAGAGAGCCAGAGATAAAGAGTTAGAGGTCTCAGGTTTGGGTCAGACCCTATCCGGTACCTCAGGACCGGCCAGGGGTGCGCTCCCGGAAGCTGCCTGCTTGTGGGTGTCGTGAAAAGCTCTGGCCACCTCTGTGATGCTGTGTGCTGTGCGGGCTCTGTGGCCTCGGAGCTGGATCCCTGGAACCTGCCAGGCACAGGCCAGACACACCCACCAGAGAGCTTCCTTACTGTCCTTCTCGGAGCTCATCCCCAGGAGAGCAGAAGGAGGAGGTAGACCCCAGAAAGGATCACTTGAAAAAGGGGATCCGAAAACTGGAAAAAGCCACTCAAGAACTGATTCCTATCGAAGATTTTATTACCCTTGTGAGGTTCTTGGATAAATCAAGACAGCGACCTCAGGAGGAGCATTCGTCTGAGGAGAGTGAACGGAGAGCTCTTCTGCCGAAGAGGTGGGCACTGTATAAGCAGCAGGATCGTGAGCTGGAGAGGGACACCATCAGAGCCATGCTGGAAGCCCAGCAGGAAGCCCTGGAAGAGCTGAAACTTGACTCTACAGAGCTCTATGCCGAGGCCATAAAGCGGGACACCAGCCTATTCCCCTTTGAGAAAGAAGGGCCGCATTAAACACCACCAGGCCCCTGAAGGCAGGTACAATGATATCACCAAGGTGTACACACAAGTAGAATTCAAAAGATAGAACTGAAAACTGCTGTCTTCAGAACATGCTGGCCCTAGTAGTCTGGACTGGCAATCTAAAAGTCTACTTTCACAGATGAGTCATCCTAGGAACAAATAAAGGGTAATCCCAGGTTTGAATCCTGGTTCTACCTTACTTAACACATGACAATTTCAAAGCTTTAAACTCAGTGCAATCTTTGATAAAGCAAAGCTCATAAAATGTATCTCAAGGGAACCTTCTAAGAATTAGCCAGGATACCTTCATAGTCTCCATCTGATCCCTAAGTCACGGAGTCCATGTGGAGACCAGGCACTTCTTCATTTCTTAACCCAAGGTGATGTACAGTCTCTGGCAGGGTGTAGCTTCAGCCCCTCAGCCACACGTGGGGATGAAGGACGCATGAGCTCCTGGGAATGAGAAGGCTAGAGGGCAAAACTGCCTCTCCGTTGCAATACAACTTCCTCTTCCAGACAGAAGCCCTCATGGGGCCTTTGAGTGGTGCCCTGATGCACGGGTCCAAACCTGAAAACCCATCTCAACTCTTGTATTGACCAAAAAGATGTAAGGTAAAAGTGAAAATCCCCTTACTATCAATTCTGAAAGGCATGAGACTGCCCGAATCTCCCCACTGTGGTTACACGCTTTACGCACACTTGTTCCACCTACAGACCCTTCTTTCATTTAACCCAGCAAGGCCTAGATACCTCCCTTACAGTTTATACTACGATGGATCTGCCTATTTAAAAGGTACGGAGGATGGGTGGGGCTGTAGTTCAGCAAGAGTGACTGCCTAGCATGTGCAAAGTCCTGGGCTCAACCCTTTCCACTGTGCACACACACAGAAGTCAGGAAGTCCTGATACCCCGATGCACGCAGCACATAGCAGGTTGTGCCCGAAACACAAAGAAAAGGAAACAGCATCAGGCATATGAAATCAACAGGCAGTTTCTATTTCCAGTGTGAGGAGCAAACTGGCAGGGAGGAAGGACCAGAAGAGAAAAATCAAGGCCAGTTTGTATTGAAGGGAAAAAAAACAAAACAAAACAAAACCAGCCACCTTTCAGGTATCAGATTTTATACACCTACTGGTTAAGCCAAATGGCTATTCAGCCCAGCAGCCCATAACCCAGAAGTGTGATCCAGGGAGGATCAGGACCTGTGTCAATGAGGCTGTGAAAAACAAGAAGAACTTCTCATGCTGGATTGTAAAACGTACAGGACAGTGAAGATCTGCAAAGAGAGAATGGCTAAGCGAGTGGGTGGGAAAAACCATCGAAGCCATCCAGCCACGTGGAAGATGGAGAAAAGGTCTCATGACACACCTTGCAAACAACATACTTATCTATGCACACATGTTGGCTGGCACGTTTGTTCTCCTTTATAATGCTATTTTTAACTATTTAAAAAGTATTTGTTCTTATTTCTATTTATGCATGTGTGAGTGTGTCTCTACATGTATGTGCTACAGGTAACTGAGTGTCTGTGGAAGCCAGAAGAGGGTATCAGATTCCCTGGAACTGGAGTTACAGGCCATGCTGCCTGATCTGGGTGCTGAGAACTTAACTCAGGCCCTCTGGAAGCAACACAGCAACTGCTCTTAACCACAGAGCCTCTCTTTACCTATATTTCTAAATTATTTTTCTTTCCTAAATTCATCACTTTAGAAAATGGCAAGGGAGACGTTTTCAGAACAAAAAGTAACAAGTATTGAGAAGCCAAGTAAAGGGTAGCTCATGGAGAAAGGAGGAGGAGGAGGACCGAGAAGGGGAAAAGGAAAAGGAGGGGGAGGAAGAAGACTGAGAAGGGGGGAAGAAAATGGAATCTGAAACAGACAAGCAGTATTTTCTCCGATTTCAGATAAAAGGAAAGGTTATCGTGGTCATTTTGAACCAGAGTTACAATGAGAAGCAGCATTGCAATGTATTTAGGGAAAGGGTGAGTGAGTTATTGCCATGGCTAATGGCAGGAATAGATTGCGTTTTAGAAAGAGTACAAGCTCAGAGTCTATGGAAGCTCGTAGAAGCTTCTATATGTCCCTTGTGTTCCTGAGGAGTCTGTTGGGCTCAGTGGGGGAATGATGCGATGCGGTATCTCAGCTAGCCCACGAGCTATGTCACATCACGTTGCTGTGAAATGATGCCGAGAGGCCAGTGTGGTGGTATCTCAGCTCAATGCGAGCTAAGTCACTGCACTGTGAAACGTTCCTTCTTCCTCTGGTTTCTTTGGAAACAATGTTCGTCAAATATAAGACAGACAATGAGATCTGAAGGCTGAGTCCTCTTTCATGGGGCTAGAGCAGTCACTGTGCGGGAATGGGTTGCCATGGTAACCTCTGGGTTCCATGGCAAGGAGTGCACACAGAATGAGGAACAGCTAAACCTCTCTTTTCCAAAACAATCATGTTTATGCACTGGAGAAGTCAACTCAAATAGATACAGCACCTACCAAAACTGGAACGAGGACTAGAGAGCATACATATGAATATATGCATATATAATGTATGCATACATATAATACATATAAAATATATAATACATAATATCTTGTTCATTCATATTTAATATTTATTCACATATATATCCTGCTCATTCATATATATGTATATATACATACATGCACACATATCTCCTACTCATTCATATATTATATATATACATCTTACATATATACACACATACACCCATATATGTGTGTATATATGTGTGTGTGTGTATGTATATATATATATATATATATATATATATATATATATGATAGGAAGATGCAAAGGCTTCTGGAAAGACTGATGTCATGAGCAACAGAGTAAAATTGAAGCTGCTGATGCAAGTTTTGGCAAAAGGTATCTGAAAGAGGCAGACACATTTATTACATATTCAGGTCAGCTGTGGATCAGCACCTTTCACAGAGGCACAGAACAGAATGAGACAGAACTAATTTCAAAAATTAGTTTGAAAGAAAATTAGGTTGAAAGAAATGTGTTTCCGAAGATTCCTAAAATTGATTGGAACAGTCCATGATGCAATCTGTGTGCTAGGCATTGAGGAATCCAAGAGAGAAACCAATTGGCAATTAGTGAAGCGTAACAGCTGGCTGTAGTAAAGGAAGAGAGCTCTGCCCAAAGTCGCCATGATCCTAAGACCATGAACAAGCCAAGCCTGGCCTCTGTAGAGTCAACCTCACAAAAGTAATTCACTAAATGAATTACAATAAAAAACCCACAGTATAGGGAGGGATAGCAGCAGCCAGTATAGCTTGCAGTGAGCATAGATAGCATGCAATGAGCGGTTTCTAATACACACACACACACACACACACACACACACAACAACAACAACAACAACAACAACAACAACAGCAATACATGACAGATTCAAGGAAACAGGAAAGAAGACAGAAAAATCAGCCACGATCATGATTTCATGTCGGATTTTCCAAGAAAAGATTTCCAAATAGTCATTTAAAATGTGTTCAAGTCCTAATATGAACTGTGGCTACTGATCTGAAAGAAGAGACGACATTACATTTCAAGGTCTCTGGGTTTTGAGAAGGTCACTAAGGCAAGTCTTTTGGTAGGGATTTATCAGGAAAGTTAAGGCCATGGAAAGACAGCCACTGGATCTAAGCAGGGGTTCCCTGTTATGGCCTTCAGAGAGAAGGGTTGGCCCCATGCCCTGTAGTTGGTGAATATCCCATAGTACTCTCTCTGTGTCCATCATACAAATGTGCCACCTGTAGCCATGGAGAACTTAAAGTGCTTGGCAAACATCTGTCCTTGTTACTTTTTTGTTGCTGTGATAAAATAACCAGGACGAAAAATACATTAAGGGGGAAAAGTTTTATTCTGGACTACAATTCCAAGGCGAGACAGTTCAGTATAGCAGTGAAGCATGGTGATAGGAGCAGAGACTGACCAGTCACATTGCACAGCTGTACCAGCTGCAGAGAGAGGACAGGAAATGGTACCAGGCTATAAACCCTCAAGGCCCACCTCCAGTGACATTTCCTCCATCCAGGTTCAACTTCATAACGGTTCCATAACATCCCCAAATAGTGTCACCTGCTGGGGACTAAGGGTTCAAACACTGGAGTCGGTGAAGGAAGCTTTTGAATTTTAACTGCAAGAATTTCCTCTGAAGAGGTAAGAATTACAGAGTCTCAGACATCCATGGTAGAGGGCTCCTACTATTTCTTTTATAACAACTATGAGAGGAGAGAGTGGCTTCTATAGGTGAGGCACTGGCCCAAACTCAACATATATGAAGTAGTGAGTTCAGTAAGGAGATGGGACAGACAGACAGACAGACAGACAGACAGACAGACAGACGCGCGTGTACGTGCGCGCGCGCGCGCACACACACACACACACACACACACACACACACACACACATACACACACACGGCCAGTGGAAGGCAGAATAAATGAATTCCTCGTACAGAGTCTCAACCGTAAATTTGAACTGACAGAAAAGAGAATTTGAAGAATGGAGGAAAAGCCAATGAAGAAAAGGAAAGAAACCTCAGAATGTAGGCCTCCATGAATCATTCTAATATGCATGGGACAAAAGAAGCAGAAGAAGTGCACAGAACAGACAGCACAGCATGTGAACCTGAAGAGAGAGAATGAAACCTGTCCACACTGATGAAGATCACCGATGAAAATCAGTAGGAATCCAGGCAGCTTGCAGGGCTGTAGGTAGGCAACACGTAATGATACCTACAAGTACATACATCAGAGTCAACCTGCTGGAAGACCAGGCAGGAAGAGGGTCCTGAAGGCAGCCAGAGAGAAAGGACTTACCTCTTGAAGGGAAGTCATAGCAAAATTGCCAGCTGGCGTCTCAGCAAACAACGGAAGCCAAAGAAGAAGATAGGATAATGTACTTAAAGATCTCAAAGGAAACCAAGATGAGCTGCCAACCCCCAATCCTATATCCAACAAAGCTATCGTTCAAAACCACAGACATATATAGATAAGCAACGCCCAAGGGTGTCTACTGTGGTCAGAATGCCTTTATCAAAAACTGCAAAGAAGTTCTCCACACTGAAACAGGTGACACAAGTCAGAACTCTCCCCATCCTGGGAACCTAAGTCTGACAGCCAGGAGGGCTGTCTCCGAAGGACAGAGTGCTCCCCGCTTCTCTCTTCACTTATGGGACTTTGCAATCATTGACATGATTTTTTTTATTACAAATTAATTTCAATTATTTCCATTTGAAAACTTAGATAATTCATAGAATTATAAAAGTGCCCCCAAGTTGGTTTAAAGCTATGTAGAAAACTTGTACAGGCTGATAACCACAGGAAAAGTAAAGAAGGATCCCAAAAGCTTAGTCTTTGCCAACGTTTTCAGGCCTTTTTTGATAGCTTAAGGGTTTGTTTCCCAAAGTTTCTGGAGAATGAATAACTCCATGAACTTTCAGGACACGAGAAAAAAGAGAGGTAATGATCGTGGACCTAGCCAACTGCGACATGTCGCCTTTCTCAAATTCACCTGCTGCTTAAGCACACTATTCTGTTTGTTCTACCTAAGTTCCTCACGTTTTTTGAGCATGGCAGGTCCATCTCATTGTGCTTTTGCCACGGTGCCTGATGTTTCTAGATCCTGTGCAGGTTCATCACAGTTTGGGAGTCCCTCTTCCTGTGGCTTAGCTATTGTTCCCCATCTGTCGTGCCCTTCCCTCCACAGTGGGAGGGAAAGAAGGACTACCTCTGAAGTCAGGGGTGAAGTGGCTCATCTGCTTGGACGGATCCTCCTTGTTCCTGCTTAGGGTCATTGTGACATCTGTACACCACGGGCACCCCAGGTATCACTCCGAACCAAGAGCAAAGTTATTTGCTTTGTCTGCTTGGCCAGAGCTGGGCAAAGGGCCAGCCGGACAGGTTATTCTGTAGTTTTCCAGATGTATTGCCCACATTCCCATCATTCCTTGAGCCTGGAGCATCCCCACAAGAGTGAGTGCCCTCTGCCACACTTCTTGGGGTGCTTGGGGGACTATGGTCTCCTTGCTCAGGCTCATTTTGTCTGTTTTCAGTGGTTACTCAGAATCTCTGTCCATAGGATAATCATCTTCCTCTAACAGCCTTGTTACCGGGCTGCTCTGTAAAGGTAATTTTCTGTTATTTATTGCTAGGGAATTATCTTTCTGCACCATTGTGTCTGTTGCTTTTATGTCATCACAAGGTTTGATGTACCCTTTTTACACAACAGTAGCTGCTGTTCTCCCTCGTTGTGTTGATGGGATAATGGGAGGAATTACAGCATCAGAGGGCGAGAAGGAAAGAGATGTGAAAGAAGTAATGAGATTAGATGGAGGGAGATGGCGGGCGGTCTGTGCTCAGCTTTCTCTCTTTATCTGATATTTACATCATCTAATTTCAGCTCCTTTCACTGTACCCCAGACCCTCCAGTGCTCCTGGTCATGTGTTCCTTACATGTCCCACTACCCAAATTGTGAACTAACGTTAAGGATTAGTAAAGAAGTTCCTATGATTAGTAAGGAAGTTCTTATGCTAAAACTTAAACAGCAACAATACAAGTAACATTGTTACTGTTGGATATCACAGCCTCCTCTTTCCTCTTTCTGTTCCGTGGAGTACCCAGTGTCTTGACTTCTTCAGTGAGATAAATCCTATACTAATATTTAAACAATAACAATACATGTAACATTGTTACTGTTTGATACCACAGCCCTCTCTTTCTTCTTCCTGTTCTGGGGAGCACCCGGTGCTCCTAACCTCTTTAATGAGAGGCCAGTTGTTGCTGCACATCTGTTTATCAAGATCCTCAACTAAATTAAGTTGCTCAAAATTTACTTCTTATCCTGTCTTACTATCTATGTGGCCATGGATGATTCTGAACTCTTAGTATTCTTGTCTCTACCTCCCAAGTGCGGGGACTACTGGTGTGTGTCATCATACCCAGCTTAAAAGAATGCATTAAGTAGTGGAAATACCAAGAACACTGTCTTTTATTCATTTCATCCTGTTTTCTTGACAGGTGTGTTTAAAAACACAGTTGTACCTACTTGTCATCCACAAAGTAGAGAAGAAAACCAAGATCTTTTACTGTCATTGTTGAATTTATAGCTGTATTATTTACTAAGGCATCCAAGGTCTTAAGAGTGTTTTCAGCTTGTGACATTTCCTAAACCCAGAAGTTTAAGGAAATGTTGTTAGTCTTTGTGGTACAGCATCTCAAGCTAGCAGGTGGTATTGTTACACCAGCAGAAACGTCAATGTGGCACATCAGGGCCAGGTGATTCCTCACAAGTAAAGTCAGTGAAAGAACAGAGAAACCACTGTCCCAGTGTGCAAAGAGGCTCCTGATGCTGTGAGAAGAGAGCTTATATGGGTGATAGGCTGTGTTTGAAGCTTAGGAGAGTTTCAGTTCATAGCTAATTGGCCTTGTGGCTTTGGGGTCTACAGTGAGGCAACCCATTGTGGCAGGAATGTGTGGCAAGGAAAAGCTGCTCCTGTCATCATGCTGTGACATCAGGAAAGAGGGCCAGAGGAGGAAGAAGAGAGGCAGAAGTGAGATATTCGCAGAGAGGAAAGAGATAACAAGAAACAAAATGACAGAGGGATAGTCAGGCTGAGAGAGAGAAGAAATATGGAGTGGGGGTGGACATAGAGAAAAGACACACATAGAGCTAGCCCCTCCCTTAAATTATGAGTCTTTAAATGGATTGATCCATTGGTATGATCTAAGCCACCATGACCCAATTATGTCCCAAAGAACCCATCTCTGAACACTGTTGTATTGGTCCTTGATCACAACCCATGAGCTTTTTGGGTCATTTAAGATCTACCCATAATGCCCATTAGACTCTGATGTAATCCCTTGGTGGTGCTTCTGAGTTTCACAGTTGTTCCTATACTATATACATCAGTGTGAAAAACACATTGATGGTCAAACGTGGGACAGAAGATTCTGTAAGCACTGAAGGCGAACAGTAGATGGATAACGGGCCGGTGGGAGGATGCTGGGAACGTCATTGCAATTGCTCCCATTTCCTTTGACAAAGTGGCCTTTGTCAGACAATTTTTAAAAATCAGGTGTGATACCCAGGGCTTAGAAAATTTTGGACACTCCAACCACCTAACACACACACAGTACACAGGACAGACCTTTTCGTGTGAAGCAGCCACTTGTGACTCTACATGCTCAGAACTTGTTGCAGCAGCTGGTCATAGTCCTTATTAGGAGTGATTAGTATTGACTGAGCAGTAGCAAGGCTATGGATCAGATGAAGCCCTGTGGCCTTCTCTTACCTTTACAGACCCCAAATCTGAGCCCGTACAGCATCAGACAAGGAATTTTCTCCATAAAGTCCTGAGACACATGATGCATGAACACAATACACTTAAGGTTCTAACACATTTTCATTTCAAAGCAGCTCGTGCCTCAGCTTCAGAGACCGTGTAGACTTTGATTTCATTTTTCAGATCCATTTGGTGATCAAGCAAGCAAGCACGCTAAAAAGAAAACAAGGTAGACACAAAGGAGTCCCACCCACACCTACTCTGCACATACAGCCCTTGCTGGACCTGGGACTGGTTCTCAGTTTTCTTCCATCTTTCATTTTCTTGTCAGTACTGCTGCACCCACCTGGGCGCCTCAAGGCCATCACAGGCCCATGCAGTTCCCACAAGGGCTTTAAAGTCACCTGTCATCAAGATTGCAAAAGCAGAATCAGATAGCTGATGTCATAGTTTGTATATGCTTTTCCCAGGGAGTGGCACTACTAGGAGGTGTGGCCCTGTGGGAGTAGGTATGTCACTGTGGGCGTAGGCTTTAAGACCCTCATCCTAGCTGCCTGAAAGTCAGTATTCTGCTAACAGCCTTCAGGTGAAGAGGTAGAACTCTCAGCTCCTCCTGTACCATGCCTGCCTGGATGCTACCATGCTGATAATGGACTGAACCTCTGAACCTGTAAGCCAGCCCTAATTAAATGTTGTCCTCTATAAGACTTGCCTTGGTCATGGTGTCTGTTCACAGTAGTAAAACCCTAACTAAGACAGCTGGGGTTATTAGTGAGTGCCAATCTAATAATAGGAGAAACAGTAAGATAGTCTCTCTATGGATTGCACAGTGTTTAAGGAGGAAAAACACCTTTGCATTACACATGCATTTTATATGTCTTTGTCATGAATGGGAGCTGTTGGCTTACTGATCTCATATGCACATACATAGACTGACATACATGAAGCTTTGTAAAATCAGCTTGATTTTTCTGCTTACTACATTTCCCCCCTGTAGAGTAATTATCTACAACTTGAATAGAAAAACTGTTCACTAGTACAAAATACTTAATCATTACTTAGTCCTGTTTGGTTGACACTGATGAATACCCAAGCCCAGATGGGTACAGAGAGACCATTTTTCCTGACTCTCATCCAAAATCCTAGGAAGATCCCTGCAGGCTGAGACAGACTGACCACACCGTGTCAGAGAGCTGTTTCCCCCACTGCAGGTGGAGACCTTCCTTCCCTAACAGAAGAGCTGCTCTGAGCCCATAACTGGGCTCCGTTCCTCTCAGTGTAAGATTTGGAGTGATTGCGACTCACTGCAGCTTTCTGGGGCTGCTCCAGCAGGGAGCGAAAACACACTGAAGTCATACAAA
>JADRCD010158222.1:0-11649 GCA_019843815.1 Montemys delectorum
TTTTTTTTTTTTTTTTTTTTTTTTTGAGAGGCAACCCTTCCTGGTTTCCTGTTTTCATCTGTGACATCTGCATGCAGCTGGGAGCTGCCAGGTCTGGCAGGCTGTGAGGCCGTGAGGTCACGGAGTATATTTTGTAAGAAGCAGAACTGGTTTGTGAACTTGGTGCTTTTTCACATCTCACTGTAGATGTGACTGACAGCAGCAGCGTGTCCTTTCCTTCCCATCAGATGTGTCAGGACTGCGTGGTTTCAAGATGGCTGCGATGACGCACTATCTCCCATTTGCAAAAACAGTTCCTAAGAGAATTAATGAGGACACGAAAGGGATTCTGGCAGTTTCAGATATGTGAACAAACCCAGTGCCTTTGTCTCAGCACTGGCGCACCAGCCCTTAGCTCCCTCTCTCCCCGACCTTCTAAATGTCAGGGCAGGTTTCTGACTAGCCGCTCTCACATTCTGCACTTTGACCTCTTCCCCTCTGCTTCAGATGTCATTGAAGCTGTCAGTACCATCGATGTGCAGGACAAAGAAGAGAGACTCTGGCCTCGGGTATCTGTCTTCTGCTCCATAGCACCTGGAATCCTCCACGGGGCGCGGCTTAGCGGCCTGAGGACTGTGGATGTAGAATCCCAGAAGATAACATACAGTTCAGGTACTACCACAGTGTGCTCCTGCTGGCTACTCCAGCCAGCTCTGCCCTTCAGCCAGGCTCAGCCACTGTGAGACACTGCTTGGGATTTCTGTGCCAGATGCTGGGGATGCCTGGAGCATACAGTGCCAACCCTGGCCTCCAGCAGAACAGACTGGCGAGATGAGGGAAGGGTGTGAACAGGAGACCTGGCACAGCCCTCCAGCCCTGCCACCCACCAGACCCGCCTGACTCCAGCACTTTTTCTTCTTTGCCCTCTATCTTGTAGGTACAACTGACAGTGAGTCCTTGAGCAGCCTTCAGGTCCTAGACACGGATACCTTTGCTTTCTGTGGCACCTCAGGTCGGCTGGGGCTTGTGGACACCCGCCAGAAGTGGGCACCATTGGAGACTGTCAGCCCCAGCTCTGGCTCTAGTGGAGAGAGATGGTGTGCAGAAGTTAGGAACAAGGGCCAAGGCCCTGGGCCCTGCATTGCCAGCCTTGGCTCAAATGGGCAGCTTTGTCTCCTTGACCCCCGGAATCTCTGTCGTCCCGTGAGCTCAGCCCAGTGTCCAGTGGTCAAACCCAGCCCTGACCCAGAGCTGCTGCGGGTGACCTGGGCTCCAGGCCTGGACAACTGCTTGGCTATTTCAGGTACTGTCGAGAAACTGTTACTCCACTGTTCTGTCCCAGAGATGGTAGGTGCTTGGGAAGGAACCTGTAGTCCCATAGTTAACCTGACTGCAGAAGTTTAGGTTGCCTATCAGAATGCTAACTGGTCTTTGGATTCCTCAAGGCAAGCCCCACCAGTCCTGACCACTGAACTTGCAGTAATTGGCAGTGGCTCTTACAAGCCTCACAGAGGTTCAGGTGTGTTGAGAGACTTGTAGACAGTAAGGTGTGGAATAGCCAGAGGCTGCAACAGACAGCATCTCAGTGAGCTGCTTGTTGCTTGTAGTTCTAGCTGTAGCCATAACAACAGGCTCCTGAAGCCTGGGGGTTCTCTTTGCAAGGGTGTGTTCAGTGGGGGCACCCAGGAGCCAGTGAGAAAGGTCTGTTGCAGACACAAGGGAGAAGTTCCAGGATCCAGAGAGAACAGAAGAAACATAGTGCCAGAAGAACAGGACAGCAGGACAAGATGGACAAGAGGACAACACTGAAGAGAGACAAGGCTTCCTCTTGGAGCAGGGGTGGAGGGATTGGGAATTTGAGCAACTTGAAAGTTTCTGCTGCCTCCATTTCCTATGGAGATGCTGTTAGAAGGACAAAGATGTCACAGGCCGGAGTTGAGGGTGTAGCTCAGTGAAGCTTGGCATGCAAGTGAGGGTCTAAGTTTGATCCCCAGAACCTGTGTAGAAAAGCTGGACACTCTACAGAGAAACCCTGTCTTGAAAACCTACATATATATATATAGTATATATATGGGGTGGGTGTATTGGGAAAAGCTGGCTGTGGTGGCCTGTGCTTATAATTCCAGCACCAGGAAGACAGAGGGAGACAGAGCAGATCTCTAGGGCTCATGGCTGGCTAGCCTAGCCAAATTGGTGAGTTCCTGGCAGAAAAGACTGACAAAAGACGAGGTATACTGTGCCTGGAAAATGGTACCTAAGGTTAACCTCACTGATTTCCACACAAACACAATGCACACAACCACCTCGGGCCGTATATACTGTCATATACTAAGTGGATGTGGGATGGGTATTCACAACTGCTGGTGGAGACATCCCCACACTGGTGCGGGTGCAGCTTTCTCTGTGAATAGCCTCTGCGTGTCTGGTGATCACATCTCTCTTTTTACATTCTTCTCCAGGCTTTGATGGGACAGTACAAATCTATGATGTCACATCATGGGATGGAAAGAAAACCCAAGCGGAGCCTGTCTTCACTCACAAAGGCCACATCTTCCTGGATGGAAATGAGGTTGACTCTGCTCCTCTGGTCACCACCCACACCTGGCACCCTAGCAAACCCAGGACTTTGTTATCAGCAGCAAGTGATGCCTCTCTGCATGTGTGGGACTGGGTGGACCTCCAGGCCTCCTGATGACAGCAGTGGCTTCCCTCGTGGGCCTCTGAAAAGAGGAGTGGCTTGAGAGGCTGATGCGGACTCTGAGTGACCACAGCTCTACCACAGCCATTGGCTTCAAGCAGGTTAGCCTGCCCTTCTCCTCCTTTTTTTCTTACCTGTAAAATGAAGGTGTGGTAACTGCCATCTAGTGCTGTGGGGAGCATCACAAAAAAATTACCAAGGATAGTTGGTAGGGCGCATGGCATGACATGGCTGGAAGCGACTGTCATCTCTAGGAGCCCTGCATCTCCAGGTGTTTAGCAGTAGGCTGGGTTCCTGTCCTCACAGCAGCATGGTGAGAATCAGGAGAGCTGGAGTGTGAATGTGGGCGTGAACTTTTTTACAGAAGGAATCAATGTCTCAGGGCCAATAAACATTGAGAAGAGTACCACTAAGAAGCAATTAGCAGTTTACTTACTTAGTTTTCGTACATGGGATTGAACCCAGGGTCTACTGTATTGAGTTTTGTCCCAACTGCTTTCTTTTAGTTTTTCCTGGTGTGTGTGTGTGTGTGTGTGTGTGTGTGTGTGTGTGTGTACATGCCTGGGTGTGCACACTCTTGAGTATAGGCATCAAGAAGTGCTTGGAAGGTAGATTTATTCTCAAGCCTCTTTGCTTGGCTAAAGGATGCACCTTGCTTTCCTCATGCACACATGCGTGACCTCTCTGTGCATGCTGACTGGAGTAAGCTCTGCCTTCCTCTGGTGGATAATGATCCCATCCTTATGACCTTATTTAACCTTAGTTCCTAGACCCCAGCTCCAAATTTAGTCTCTAGGGGTTGAGACTTCAGTGTATGAATTTGCAAGGGTACACACTTCCATCCACAGCACTTAAAAAAATCCTTGAGGATAAGAAAAGCCTATTTGTTTTAAAGTAAGATTTATTCATCTTTATTTCACTTACTGTTTTTGAGATACAGACTCATTGTGTAAGGAATCAGATTGGCTTTGAACGTGCAAGCCTCCATCTCAGCCTCCCGAGGCCACTCCCAGTAGGTGTAGACACAGATGTAGATTCTCTTCCCTCTAATATGGTCCTGAGAGCTCAGGCGCTGTGCCCCTCCTCCCTCCTTCCCCAGTAGGAGGATCCTGGCAGAGACACTCAGAGCAGCAGGGAAAGAATTAGTTGATTATGTGGCAGTGAAGTTGATGCAGGTCTGTTCTGGAGAGATGTGAGAATTGCAGCTTCACGACAGGATCACAGTTTGGGAAGCATTCTCTGTCATCCTTGCCTCCCCTGAAGCTCATCCAATGACCCCACACACACACTCTGTGCTCAGTGGCGACATGGTGATAGCTTGAAATTGGCCTTGGTGGGAGTATTTACCTCTCAGAAACTGGCAAATGTTACAAAGCAGAGCTCCTGTTTCCCCTAAGATCCAGATTACCAGCAGCCACTAGCTGAGCTCTAGTATTTCTCTTAGTGAGTAATTTAGAAGTTGGTTGTGAATGTAGAGGTGCTTTGCTGAAGTGTATCAGGCAGGCCCTGACCAGGACAAGCGAGCACACACCCACAGGCTGGTTGAAGTTTGGTGCTGCAGAGGACCAACGTGGAGGAAGGGAGGTTTGCAGGAAGTCTGAGGCCACAGGCCTCCAGGTAAGAACTGCAGGTCTCATGTCTGGCCAGAGCTGAGTTCCTAGGTCCACAGAGAAGAGGACCGAGTACTACAGAAGGTAGAGTGACAGGAGACCAAGACAGGTTCAGAGGTTCACAGAGGTGATGCAAACTTCCCTTCAGATGAGCTATATGAGGAAAGGCAACCTCAGGCCACAGGCGGCAGTGATTGGGTTTGAAGAGGGGAAGCATTATCTGAAAGAGAACACCAGGACTGAGAGGACTTAAAGGACTAAGGGGGCCTTAAAGGGGCTGGAGAGGTGGCTCAGCTGAAGACAGCTACAGTGTGCTTACATATAATAATAAATAAATCTTTGGAAAAAAAAAACTTTTAAAAAGGGGGCCTTAAAAAATGAGAGCCTTCCCTTTAAGTCCTATGATAGTAAGTAGACTTAGGATACTGCCTGTAGCTAGTTCAGTGGGAGCCAAAAAATAAAGAGGTTCTGCCTCTCAGAGCTGTCTGTCTGTGTTTCTTTTCCTTTTTTTTTTTTTTTTTTTTTTTTTTTTTGTGGTGCAGAATGTTAGTTCCACATCTTATGAAATAGCCTAGCCTTGTCTATGTGTCAGGAAAGCACTGACAAAAACCAGCTAGAATTCAGTGGTTCCCCCCACCCCCTTTCCATCTAGGGAAATCGGGTGAGGCTAGGCATGCTCACAGCTGCTGGTGGGAGGGTGTCAGGCTTTCTGGTCAGCTCTTTCCCGGGTGGTGGGGTGGGGGGTGGGGGGGCTGGATTTGGAAGAATGAGGAGGAGGCAGCTGTGGAAACAGTGATGCTGTGGGCTCCATCTGTCTCATTTAACCATCTCCAGACATTCCTGAATGCCAAGATGCACCAGCTTATGTGTTAAGACAAGATGCTGAGCTATATACACAGGCCTCCATTAGAGAGGGGGCACATGTCCTGCAGCATGGGCTCAGTTACACATATGTGCCTGGTGTGAGCAGGCTCACACGGGGAAGTTGACAGTTGAGTTGTATCCTGTGTTCCCGCAGAGGGGACCTCATTGGTAAAGATACAGCCCCAACCCTAGGAGTAAATGGGAATATAATTGAGAAAGCAGGGTTGGGGCTTGTCAGTGACACGTGCAGATGAGTCGAGGGTAGTGTAGTACTGGATTGTGCTAGGCAGCAGAAAGAGTGAGCATGCAGACACACAGGTGCCCTTGACACAAGGATGCACTTAACAGGAAGCGGAACATAGCTGGTCAAGGACATGGCTCACTGGCTCTCTGCCCAAGACTATCCTTACTTAGACTTGGACAAAATGGATCCTAGGAAAGGAACCAACCCAGAGAACAAATGTTACAGGTGCTCGCTCAGAGAGTACCTACAGTAGGCAAAGTCACAGGGACTCAGCCAGGACACTGAGGTCAGCATTAGAAGGAGGGAGAATAGGAATTATTGTCTAATAGAGAAGGAATCTTAGGTTCGGAGCTGCAGAGGTAGCTCAGAGATTGAGAGCTCCTGATGCTCTTGGAGAGGACTGGAGCTTGGCTCCTGGCACCCACACATGTGTACTCACATCTGTCTGCAGCACCCACACCTGTCTACCCACCCCTGTCTGCAGCACCCACACCTGTCTACCCACCCCTGTCTGCAGCACCCACACCTGTCTGTAGCTCACTCCAGGAGCGTCCACCACCCTCTTCTGTCCTCTGCAGGCACCTGTGTGCACACATACACATAAATAATTTTTTAAAAATCTTTAAAAAGCATTCTAAAATAATCTATGTCATTTTTATGTTCTGTCCTTGGAAGAAACAAAAATTCCAGCTTGATTTCTGGAATATTCCTTTGAAAACGATCTCCAACAACAGGTGTTCTGAAGTCTGGAAAGCTGCAAATAGCCATCCATTGAAAGGACTGGACAGGAAAGAGGAAACTGAATAAAGCCAAGCCTCATAGGAAGACAGATGCTCGATAAACAGGTGCTTCTGTGAGCACCTAAGCCGTTCCCATGTGTAGAGCACCAAGTTCCAGGAGTGTGTAGGTGTGAAGCTTTCTAACGTGGTGTGATAGGCCAGGTGGCCTATCCTTCAGTCCCCGCAGGTGACCTCTGTGTAGTCTGGTCTACACACTGAGTGCTAAAGCACACATGTGGAGGTCAGCGGATACCTTGAGTATCAGTCCCCATCTTCCACTGTGTTTGAGGCAGGCTCTCTTCTGCTTCACTGCTGTGTACTCAGGCCACCTGACCCTTGAACTTCTGGGATCCTCGCATCTGCTCCCACCAAGCCAAAGGTGCAATGGGGTTACAGATGCACACACTGCGCCTGGGAGCAAACTCAGGGCCACATTTGCCAGCAAGCTCTCCTCCCACTGAGCCATCTCCCCAGCTCTTTACAAAGTGTGTCTGTGTGTGTGCACGTGCATGCAATCACATGTGAATTGCCTTGTCACAGGGTACATGTGGAGGTCAGGACACCTCGGTGGCAGTCCTCACCGTCCACCTTATCTGAGACAGGCTTTCTCTGTTCCTTTCTCACTATGTACATGGCGGCTCGGTGGCCCAGTGTTTTACCCACTGAGCCGTCTCCCTAACCTTAAATTCTTTTTTTTTTTTTTAAAGGTTTATTATTATAAATGAGTACACTGTAGCTGTCTTCAGACACACCAGAAGAGGGCATCAGATCTCATTACGGGTGGTTGTAAACCACCATGTGGTTGCTGGGATTTGAACTGAGGACCTTCAGAAGAACAATTGGTGCTCTTACTCACTGAGCCATCTCACCAGCCCATAGCCTTAAATTCTTAAACTCAAAGAATTTATTGAATACTGAAGCAACAAAAAGACTCATCAAAATGATGCTTTCAACAGACAAGGCTCATCTAGGAGGCTTTTCGCTTGACTTGTGTCCACGCTGGTATTAGAAGCAGACAAGAAGAGCCTTTGACTGGGTGATGGTGGCTTACGCCTTTAATCCCAGCACTTGAGAGGCAGAGACAGGCGGATTTCTGAGTTCAAGGCCAGCCTGGTCTACAGAGTGCGTTCCAGGACAGCCAGGGCTACACAGAGAAACCCAGTCTTGAAAAAAACAAACAAAAAAACAAATGAACAAAAAGTATTTTTTAAAGAAAGCAGTGTGAGTAGGAAGGGAAGTAGGATTGAGGGAAGAAATTTTTTAAATTTAACATAGAAATGTTTAGGAATTGGAGAGATGGCTCAACAGTGAACAGTGTGTGCTGCTGCTCTTCCAGAGGGCCCAAGTGGTTCCCAGGCCCCATGTGAGGCTGTTCACAGCCACCTGTAACTCCAGTTCTCCTGTGTGTTCTGTGGCTTTTACCTGCACACACATGAGCAGACATAAAGATAAATCCTTTTTTCAAAGGTTCAATGTAGAGACTACTACAGAAACTCCAAAGCTAAAACTTGACTCCAAAGAGAATAGCAGCCTGACCTAGTGAGTGAGACTCAGTGCATAGAATTCTCCAAGTTACTTCTTTTACATGTTCCTTTTCTCTATGTTCTGGTGACATCTACATCTCCTGGGACATAAAAAGCCACATCACTAAATGTCATCAACTCCTGGGGAAACATAACACAATGACTGGAGAAATGGCCCCGTGGTGGAGCACTTGTCTAACGTGACACCCTGGGTTCTGTCTCCAGCAGCGAAAAAAGGGAAAGGAAAAACATGTGTGTTAAACTAAGGGAGGAAAGCTCTATTTTGGCTCATGGTTTCAGTGGACTATCATTTCAGGGCGGGCATGGTAGAGCACAGAAGCTCACACTAGACAATCAGGAAGCGGGGAGAACGCCTGTGGTCCAAAAACCTTTTTCAATCTTATAGCCCTGGCTAGCCTGGAACTCAGTATGTAGACCAGGCTGGCCTCAGACTTTCAAAGATCTGCCTGCAACTGCTAAAATTCTTCGGGAACGACTGAGGAGTGAGCGATGGCTGTAAAGGGCCGACTCCAGTAGTCAAGGGTGACCTGAGCAATGGAGAAAGCTGCTTTCGGAGCCACTGTGTCTCACACTGGCTCAGGAAGACCCAGGCAGGGCTGGGGAAGAAAGGTTCAGAGACAGCACTGGCTGCTTCTCTTCCTATCAAAGCAGGGCTGGCAAAACAAACAGCCACAAAGATAGATTTCTAGACTCCAAGTTCAGAGTGTTTCTCTTCTGTCCCCACCCGAGTGTCATCAGGAGTGTATGGTTATGTTTTCTCTGTGACACACATGAGCCATCTCGGTTTGGGGACACTTAGCTATTTTAAAGACTACTTACTGGGTTGGTGAAATGGCTCAGTGGTTAAGAGCATTGACTGCTCTTCCAAAGGTCTGGAATTCAATACCAGCAACCACACGGTGGCTCACAACCATCCGTAATGAAATCTGACGCCCTCTTCTGATGTGTCTGAAGACAGCTACAGTGTACTTACATAGAATAATAAAATAATCATGCCAGCACTTGGGAGGCACAAGCAGGTGGATTTCTGAGTTCTTAGCCAGCCTGGTCTACAGAGTGAGTTCCAAGATAGCCAGGGCTATACAGAGAAAGCCTGTCTTGAAAAACTAATAAATAAATAAATAAATAATAAATAAATCTGAGCCAGAGCGAGCAGAGGTCCTGAGTTCAATTCCCAGCAACCACATGATGGCTCACAACCATCTGTACAGCTACAGTGTACTCATATAGATAAAATAAATAAATCTTTTTTTAAAAAAATTACCTTTAATCCCAGTACTTGGGAGGCAGAGGCAGGTAAATCTCTGAGTTCAAAGCCAGCTTGCTCCAGAGCTACACAGAGAAACCTTGCCTTGACCCTTTCCCCTAAAAGTCCTCCTCCCTACCCCTTCCAGGTAAGAAGTTAGGCTTCCACAGACTTAGGAAGTCAACCTCAGTTCATATGCTGCCTCCCATTCCTCACCCAGAGGGCCAATCCATGCCCTCCCAACAGAACACCCCCTTCTCTTCCTACAAGCTCACTGCTCCTGTGGACGGATGAGAACTCTATCTTAGGACTGGGACTCAAATGTTTCTCTGGTTCTGGCTGTCAGTTCTCCATCACTGTCTAGAACAGACAAAATCATTCTGTGTTAGCTTCAAAAAGATGTTTAGGGAACTCTGTACTGGTTCTGAGGGCCACCTCTTCCCTGACTGCATCTCCTAACTCTAAGGATGGAAAGTGGTGAAGGTTAAAAGTTAAACATCTCAAGACCCAGAGAGGCAAAGCAGAAAGCCAGCCATATGCAAGCCTGTAATAGCAATGCAAGGGTATGGAAGTGGGGAGGACTTCACTGGGAAAGGTGTAACAATCGGACTGTTGTGCAGTAGTATGGGGAGGGCTCTTGTCTCCTCTGGTTTCCACTCCAGCCGTAGTCTTGACTCCCTGCAGAGACCAACCCTCAGAACAACTAAAGCTGTACATTCTTCAGTCAGTCTGCATGAGGACACAAAGTTGCAGCTATCTAGACTATGGAATAAAATTCATTTGAAAGGAGCAGCAAAGTGCTGCACACCTCATGTAGCCCAAGGTGTGTCCCATTTCTCCACTTCAAGAAGCCAGAAGGATGATTGTGTTCAGAGGCAGCCTCTGCCTTTCAGGCTTTGGCAAGTCTCACACCAGGGCCACAGTCTCCTGTCTGGATCCTGTCTCAATTCCTCTACCTGCGGAGGTCTGGACCTCCCGGGGAAGGACAGTTTGGAATGGTTCTGAAGGAAGCAACTGTAGTGTCATCTCTTGAATTCCTTGGTTTTAGCCACTAGTGGGCCAGCATCTGAGGGCCTGGAAGGATCCTGATGCCTCTTGCTATTGGAACCCTAGTGAATTCCAGCTGTCAGATCAGCAGGATCAGAGAAGAGAGCCCTGCCTCTGCCCTGTTAACTGCCTGGGGCGGGCGCAGCGTGGCTCTCTCTGGAGAAACAGTTCAGAAGGAGCTAAAAGGAGCTTGAAGCTGTGTTTGCATTGCAATCCACTATTCACTCAGGGTTGAAAAAACCCAAGTTACCATGTGGCACAGTGCGGCAGAGGGTAGGTTCATGGAACTCATACATGTGAACCGATAGCCCGGCCAACCTCCCTCACTGTTCCAAATAACTATGGGATCTTGAAATAAAAGTCCAGTGTGAATCTGATCTCTTACAGGGTAGAAGTATTTGGAGAGGTTTGAGTTTCCGCCAGTCCCTACCCCAGCAGGTCACTGCTCTTGAATGCCACCAAGTGAAGACTTCAGACTGGACATGGCAATACAGCATGCACTAAGAATTACATTTTAGCAGCAAGAATAAGAGCCAAGCAGCAATATTCTCAATCTTGACAGACACAGGCTAAAATTTCTCCCTCTTCTGCAATTCCCTCTGATGTACCTTCCCCCAGGGTACGAACTTAAAAAAAAAAAAAAAAAAAAAAAAAAGATACATTCTTTTTTTCTTTCTTTTTATACTATTTATTTATTTTATTTTATGTGCATGGGCATTTTGCCTGCATACATATATATGTGTACCATGTGCATGCCTGGTGCCATGAATTATCTGGATAGTTTTAAAGCAACCATGTGGGTGCTAAGAACTGAATCCAGGTCTAGGGCAATTTCTCCAGCAACCCCCCTCCCCAACTCCACATTCTTCTTAGAAGCCTATTTTACCCAGAATTTAGTCTAAGAAAATGTATAAGATGAAAGAGTTTGGGGCTAAGAGAAAGCTCGGGGTGCTTAATGGCAGTCGCTGCTCTCGCAGACAACCAGAGTTCAATTCCCAACACAACACAAGTGGCTCACAACTTTATCTGTAACACCAGGTCCAGATTTTGGCGCCCTCTTCTGGTCTATGGGGTAACTGCAAGCATACAGTACACATACAAACAAACAGGCACTCACACATTTAAAACAAAACAAAACCCCACAAAAGTTAAAAAAGAGTAGCTAAGTTGGCCATGGTGGTTCAAGGCTTTAATCCTAGCACACGGAAGCAAAAGCAGGTGGATGGATCTCTATGAGTCTGAGGACCAACCTGGTCTACAGATAATTCCAGGATAGCCAGGGCTATACACAGAAATTCTATCTAGAAAAACCAGAGAGAGACAGAGACAGAGAAAGAGACACAGACAGAGACAGAGAGACACAGAGCAAGAGAGACAGAGAGAAAGCTAATACATTTTCCCCATAACTTCAATGATACATATTGGGATTTAAATAGCCCTAAAGTTGAAAAGGTTACTGTGCATGCTTCCCTAGTGAGGAATTTCCTGAGGCCAGTCAGAGCTGACTCAGGTAGAGACCACTACCAACTGCTATTCTTCATATCCTGTTTTGGGGGTGGGAGCCAAACACCACCAAAGTACTGTTTTTGTTTCATTTTCTTTTTCTTTCTTTCTTTCTTTCTTTTTTTTTTTTTTTTT
>JADRCD010158223.1:0-16122 GCA_019843815.1 Montemys delectorum
TTATTATAGAATGATTCTTAGCACTGTTGTGGAGGGTGATACAGAGAGTCAACAAAAATGCAGTTCAAATATTCTAAAGAGGGTACCACTTAAATGCCATGTTCTTGAATCTGGAATGTATAAGAGGGGTGGGGGCCAACTTCTCACTCTTCATTCTAAGGGCGTTACAGACTCTGCCAGAAGTGAGCCTTCTGCTAACCCTGGCTTTTCGATCCTGAAGAATAAAAGGGAAGCTGAGAGCATCCCTGACTGCTGAGGGAGGAAATGGCCCAGGCAGTTCCTGAGACCAGTGGGTACCTGTAGCTGAAAGGACAGCCAAAGCTGACACCAGCCAGTTTTCTTCACCCAGAGCCCGCCATCTCCAGACTCTGCTCTATTTGCTGATCTTTCTTCCCGTGCTGTCGGCAGCCTGTGCTCTGCATCACAAGAGTGTTCTCCTGTGCTGTGGAGGGAAAGCATGTACTGCCCTCAGGTGGTCCCTCTTTCCTGGGAGCATCCATCCCTGCCCCTGAGAAGGATGCTGGAGGCTTGGTGGTGGGGGTGATTCCAAGATCTATGTTTGGAAATGAGAGCAATGATCCCTTAAGCCTTCTACGTCCTGTTCGTTTCTTCATTTTGTTCCCTGGCTTTTCTAGCAATAGAGACCAAAGCAAACCAAGGGCCTTCTTGGTATAGGGGGAAAGCTGGGCTAGAGGCCTTCAGCCGGGGGCAAGTTTCCCCTTCCTCATTCTCAGGAGATCCAGAAAAATACAGGGCTGTTTTATAGAAGGGCATCACAATTTCAAGTTCAAGAGTTGTGTGGTTTGGGGCGGGGATGGGGGAAGGTGGTTGTTGCTAGAAAAACTGCAAGTTAAGTTTAGAGCAGTGACTTAGATGTAATTCTTCCAACAGCCCCAGCTGTCAGTCCTGACCATCTCTTCCTTACTAGGTGCACTATTCCTTACTAGGTGCACTATTGCCTTGCTTTTGACCACATAGAGATCCTTTTTTTTTTTTTTTTTTTTTGTCTTTTCTGGCTTTGGATTTTGAAGACAGGGTTTCTCTGTATAGCCCTGGCTGTCCTGGAACTCACTCTGTAGACCAGGTTGACCTCGAACTCAGAAATCTGCCTGCCTCTGCCTCCCAAGTGCTGGGATTAAAGGCGTGTGTCACCACTGCCCTTGCCTTGATTTTGAATAAAGTTTCCTTGACACTTTGCAATCTGTGAGGGCTCTTCTCCTCTCCCATTTCTGAGTAAAACACCCCATGCAGATCGCCTACCTACCAGCTATTGGCTGTGTGCATTGTGTGAGTCATCACAGTTTGAGGCAGGAAACCACTTTCAGTGCTGGGAAAGGATGGTAAACGACGCCTGGTCCTGACCTTCCTTGGGACAGGTTTTTCTTTGGAGTTAGGTAAAATTATAGTGGCTGTGATTAGATGGGAGAGACACTTCATTTCATTTTACAAAAGGCAGAGAGACCTTGGAGTTCGAATGGAAGCCAAGGAGACCTTCTCCTGTGTGGCAAGGTGGTCTGTAGATGTGGCCAGAGAGTAGGATTATTAGCTCATAAGCCTTGAGGGAAATATTTATAGTGAATGGGAAATCAGGTGTGAGAAAGGAAATCCTCATACATGCTTTGACACGGGTGAACTCTGACAATCTTACACCAAGTGGAACTAACTAATCACAAAAAGATGAACACATACCTGTACCTGTAATAGTTGAGCGTGCAGGAATAGAAAGTAGGATGGTAGTTTCAGGCCTGGAGGGAGAGGCAGCGGGGAATTACTGGTTATTGAGTGCAGCGAGTCAGCCGTGCAAGATGAACTGCTCCAGGGAGAGATGATGCCTGTTGCCTAGTGCTATTGAAGCATGCACTGAACATGGTGGAGATCATAGGTCTTTATTGTTTGTGTCTTGTGTCATGTGTACTTTGCAACAATGTAAAAATGAAAAGAAACCTCGGTGTAATCAAAGTTGGTGAGAAGCACTCAGGGAGGATTTCTGAGAGCGGAGAGAGTGTTGGGGTAGGAAGGGGGGCTTAACTCTTCCTTCACTTTGGGAAGTGACTGGGAATCTGGAAGAAGACAGGCAAGAGGAGGGGGAGGAGGTGCTGTGGGGGCAGTGCTGTGGTTTATGTGAGTGTTTCTCCTAAAGATGTGTGTGCCAAACACTTTACTTTCTATGTGTACTACTGGCAGACAGTAAGTAGACTCTTTGAGAGGTTGGGCTCATTGGAATGTGGCTTGGTTTTAGAGGGAGCTGCCCTCAGAAGGATTGATGGAGTTCTCTTGGGATCCTGATTAGTGCGTGCAAAAATGGACTAATGGATTGTTCTATAGAAAGACTGTACTATGTGCTTGGCTTTTTCTGTGAATGGCTTTGTTATGTGGTAATATAGTTAAAAGGACTTTGGCCAGAAGCCAATCAGATGCGATCGCTTGATCTTTGGCTTTCAGCCTCCAAAATGTGAGTTAAACAGTGGCCTTTTCTTTATAAGGTGTCCAGCCTTGAGTGTTTTATTTTATAGCCACAAAATAGACTAATATCAGCAATATTTGTGCGAAGGCAGGGGAGTAGCATCTGGGTGTTGCCCCGGGGAGAGAAGACTCCTGTCTTACCTATGATTTGATAATTAGATGCGAAAGGGGATAGGGTCCGCTGAGAAGTGGGGAGGGAGACAGAGACATTAGGGGACATTCAAGTTCCAGGTGCTGTGTAAGGAGGCAAAAGAAACTAGCAAAATGATTAAAGTTGTCAGAATGTCCCGGATCTTTGTGGAAAGGAAGGGGCGGTCATTGCAGAACATAGAAAATTAGAAATTAGGGTATAAGAGAATCCACGGCTTTCTATCTTCAGTCTTCTGGTTTTGAGGTGTTGAAGGGCAACTAAGGCTTAGGCAGTTGTGTTCCAGACCCTGGTAGTGGGGTCAGAGCTTGGGCCTAGTGGAGACCTCCTGAAGACCCTGCTTAATGATGAAGACGAATCAGACATTTTGATGGTTCTTGTGAAGGGCCTCTAGAGAGACCCGTCTTGCAATCTATGTCCACATCAGATAGCACAAACAAAGTATTGTTCTCACCCCAAGGGAGCTCCCGCACAATGTCTAGGAACCAAATCAGAACTCTGTTTGCTAGCTTTGGCTTAAGTCAATATCTCAGTTATGAAGTTTAGAGAAAACAGTTACTATGCCAGGTGAAGCCGGGACCCAGAATCAGGTTTCCTACATTGTCATGACTGGGCGGTGTCTGTTAACTCTGGGCATTGATAGAGGGACAAGCGCTACCCATTCACTGGGTTAAAGTGTTAGTCTCATAGAAGGGGGTTGGGGGAAAGGAAATAATTCTGTAATGAAAGATGAAAGGGTAGGAATGAGACAGTGAGAGAAAGAATGAGAGAGGAGTGGGAACCAGATGGAGACAGCAGACTCCCTTCTTTCTCTTCCACCTTTGAGGCTGTAGAAAGGGGCAAGCAGGGCAACCACTTACCTTCCTCATTCTGAGGGAGATCAGAGACTGAGAGGCATGTGGGAAAACCAGTTCATCTTCTGGTAAGGTCTTGGTCATTCTGGAAATGTCATTTAGTATTGAAGACATGTCTAAATGAACTGAGCTGGTCAGCAGGCTCTTTTTCCCCCTCCTGCCTGGAGATATAAAAACCATGAAATAAATAAGGTTCTGGGAATTGTCTTTTGGAAAGCTTCAGAGGGTGGGACATTTAGGGACAAAGGACACTTGGGGAACTTGGCTAAAGACTCTAGGTAATCATGCCATGGGTGTTCTACAGTGTCTTTCAATGATGCAGGGCTGCATCTGGGATGAGTTTTGCAGCCTTTTGTGTACTCTGATTCTGAGAAGCCTGTGGATTTCTTGTTTTTTTTGTTTGTTTGTTTGTTTGTTTGTTTGTTTTTTTTGACAAGTTCTGCCAAGAAATATCTCTGGGTCTGTCTAGTTTACTCCAAGGAAGCAGAGTTGCCTGACACCATATTAGACAAGTCTCAGTCCTAAAGTCCAGAGCTCACTGGATCAGAACTCCTCTTCCTACCTTCTCTTTCTTTATTCCAAAGTTTCCCAAACCCACCTGAGTCCATATAGGGAGCTGAACAAATTGTGTGCTAGGTGGGCGGGCAGAGAACTTAGCACTTCTCTGGGACACAGAAGCTGGGATGCAGTGCTCTGAAATGATCGTTCTGTTAAACAATGTGTTGTGGACACGCCATGTCCGGAAGAGCTCTTCTCCCCCAACCCCCAGAAACCTCTTGCTTCTTATCCCATCCTCTAGCCACGAGCTTCATCCCCCTCCTCATCCTCCAAATTCATACACTGAGGTCATGACCCCGATCACCTCAGAGCATGACTGCTTTGGGAGGTAGGCCTTTGAACGGGTAACTAAGGGAAAATGAAGTAGGATGGCCCCCTAATTCAGTCTCACTAATGCCTCTCTAAAAAGAAGCACTTGGAATGCAGACAAGCATAGGGAAGACCTCCTGAAGAACAGGGGAGGGCAAGCCAGGGAGTGCAGCCTCAGAAGAAGGCTACAGCATCTCCATGCATGGAGGACACACTTGCAAAACTGTCAGGAAAAGAGCTTTTGTCATCAAAGTCAATCGGTCTGTGGCACTTTGTTATGACAGTCTGAGAAAATGAGCATGCCTCATCTAGGAACATTTTTATTAGCTGGATGTGGAGCTCGTTTAGCAATTGGTAGGTGGTCTAGAAAGGCTGATGGAGCAGTGTGTGGAAGGGGACAGTGTCTTCTCTCTTCTACCTGATCCCCCTTCCCATGCCCATTCTCAGTCAGCTCCTGGAATGTACTAGAAGCTGACACTGGAGGGTCAGGGTTATAAACATCAATCAATTCCTGTGATTACAGAATCGAGCTGCTGCACAGGATGGCAAACACAGAGACCATGAGTTTTGCAAAAGAGAAAAATCCTGTTTGAAGGCAGCTGAGCATGGAAGGGGAGAAACACAATTAGATCCACTTCCTGGAGGGTAGGATCTGATGAAGATTTATGAGATAGGGAAGGGTGGCTGAGGTGACCATAATTGGTCTTCATGGCTCTTCATGGGATGCATGTTCAGGACAAGTCAGTGTTAGAATGTTCTGAGAGCAGAAGTTTTGGTCCTCTGATACCAAAAGGTCACTGATTAATCACCTGCTCAGGTCCAGATGAGTCAATTTCAACAGAAGGCCATCAAGTTTTGGAGAAGTGACCCAGGCAACCATTATCATCAAAGTCCACCTGTTAGAGATTTATGGCAGAGCAAGGCCAGCAACCTGTCCACCTGTGTGGCCTTTCAAATGAGTGATTTTTATAAGTCAACTAGAAGTGGGGCTAGGAGGACAGTTTGGTGGGTAAAGTGGTTTGCTAGGTATGCATGGTCACCTGCATCCATGCAATGGTGCTTATCTGTAATCCTAGCACTGGGGCAAGAGACAAGAACATCCCTCTGACTTGCTGGTCCACTGTGCTAGGTGACCTAACATGTTCCAGGTTCTTTGTGAGATCCTCTCTCAGAAAATGAGGTGGAGAGCAATTGAGGAAGATACTAGACTTCAAACTCTCTCTCTCTCTCTCTCTCTCTCTCTCTCTCTCTCTCTCTCACACACACACACACACACACACACAAACTAAAATAAAACAAGTCTGATAAAAGCAATTTATTAAAAGCAGATAAGGCTAGATTATGTATGTATGTATGTATGTATGTATGTATGTATGTATGCATGCATGTCAGTTTTTGTGGTGGTGGTAGGACCAAGCTAGTGGCTCATTTAGGATTAGCAGCTGCTCTATTATCAAAGTCCTTACATTTTGGACTCCTTTAAAATATATGGAGCAGAGAGAGAGGGGAGAGGGAGGGAGGGAGGGAAGGAGGGAGGGAGGGAGGGAGGGAGGGAGAAAGAGAGAGAAAGAGTGCTCGCGCAAAATATGGCTTGTGGGAATGCTCAAAGCCGCAGAAGCTTACAATAGAGCTCAGGAATCTCGCTCTTTTTCCAGTCCCATGGGCACATGTGGTCTCCAGAAGAGCCTATGGGAGGTGAATGAGTCCTGTAAGAATAGAAGTTTCTGGGTTGGGCTAGGAATGGGAAGGAGAAGCCTGAGCCAGGGAACAGACGTGGGAGCGAGCCAAGTGGCAAGGCAGTTCTGAGCCTTGTCACCGTAGCTGGCTACTGGCCAATCCGGAGGAGCCTCGTCCTGTCTGAGTAACCGAGCTTCCTCGGGAGGGAGGAAACAGTTAATGTCTCAGGGCAGCTGCAATCAGCTAGGCGTGGCTCTCTGGTTTGACTTGGGCTGCACAGATCCTGGGCCAAGGGACTCAGGAAGGACGCCTTAGTCCGCAGAGCCTCCAGATGGCTGAATTGGATCTGATTGCCCCAGGGCCTCTGACCGGGGTCACTGTCCACTCTTTGGCCCCTCTCAGCCCAGACCCTGTGTCAGCTATCCCAGTAGAAAAAGAAGATGTGGACTCTCTCAGCAAGCCAGGCAACGAAACCCAGGAGCAGGGTTGTGACCCCGAAAAGCTCGGGACTCCTGGTGACGAAGAGGAGGGGCAGATCCTCTGTGACTTCTGTCTTGGGGCTAGCAGAGTAAGGGCAGTGAAGTCCTGTCTGACCTGCATGGTAAATTACTGTGAGGAGCACCTGCGGCCACACCAGGAGAACAGCAAACTGCACAGCCACCAGCTAACCGAGCCCACAAAGGACCAGGATCTGCGCACCTGCCCTGCCCACCACAGCCCTTTAGTTTCCTTCTGCCACACTCACCAGCAGTGTATCTGCCAGGAATGTGGCGAGGGTGAGCACAAAGGTGACAGTACTGTCTCCCTGGATGCAGCCCGCAGGAACAAAGAGGTGAGTGGTGGGGTCTGTCCACCTGGGAGGGGCCAGTGGGAGGTGGTGTCCCCAGGGAGAGGTCACACATGCTGCCATTTGTACCTCTGTTGATGCCAGTTTCTTCCGAGTCCACAGACAAGAACTTTAGCGGTAGTGCCTGGGTGTTGGTCCGGTGTAAGTGAGTATCTATAGCCGCTGGCTTTGGAAACAAAAGTGGGTCACTGTCCCCATCTCGGTGTCCCTGTTACTGTGCAGTCTCTGTTGTCTCTGCCCATGCATAGGAATTTCCTGCTGTTTCTAGTTAGTGTTTAGTAATGTGTGTTTGGGTGTGGGCTGTAGAAGGTTAGCCTCAGGAGGGTGGTATTTCCCTCTGGCAGGATCTGTGAGGCATATGTCAACCCATGAGATACAAACCTTGGCAGAAGTCCAAGGAAAAAAGCAGAAACCTCAGACTTCGTTTTTCTTTTTCTTGTTCTTTTTTTTTTTTTTTTTTTTAACCCCAAAACCACAAAAGAAGCTAACATAAAATGCTGCCTTCAAGTTAAAAACAAAACAAAACCCGCCAAGATAATTTGAAACTCACACGGAAGCTAATGCCAAGGACGACTTAACTTACTGGAAAATAAAGGTTCCTTACCGGATAGGCTGTCGGGAGTGTCTGAGAAACACTGTGCTCAAAGTCTGAAATTTGACTTCTATCTGATAAAGAAACCATTTCTGGAGCACTGTTTGCCTTTGTCCTAAAGCCAAGAGCCTGGAGGAGACCTTGAGGGTGGACTCCGCAGCATTCCAAGCTTTGCTTCTCCTACTTTTGAGTTTCCACAGTAGGAAGCAAGGTTGACTGGGCCCACAGGTCATGGTTCACGCTCAAGGCAGTTCCCTCTTTGCACTGTTGTTTGGCACACCCCAAGTCATTTTGTGGCATGTGCTCCTGGGCAGTAAAGGTATCTGAGCAAAGAACTTTCCCAACCAGGTCTATTTCCTCTGTGCGTGTTCCAGAGGCAGACTCTCTCTAGTCCCTAGTCCCGGTGGGTGTAGCTCTGCAGAGTTCTGCACTCCAGATGCTAATGAGTCACCATTTCCGGGCTGGGGAGCCAACTGTTTCCAGTGTTTCTAGTATCAGGAGATGTCCTATAAGGAAAGTATGGAAATCAACAAATATATCAAAGGAAAGGGCCCCACCCAACTTGAAAATACTTTTTTTGTGGATTTTCCCATCCTATATTTCAGTAATTATTAGGTAAGGGCTTTCTGAAGGTCTCTGTTGTACTTGTTCAAATTTACGAAGTTGATGAGCAAGGTGTGGAAGCTTCTGGAATGCCATCTTATTGGAGAAAAATGAAAGAAGACCCTTTCATTTCATTTGTTTTATGTGTGAGCATGCGTGCATGTGGGTGCATGTATGTGAACACGTGTGTTGAGGCAGAGGTTAATCTCAGGGGTTCTCCTCCGGAGTTGTCAGCTTAAAAAAACAGCTTGCTATACTCAAGAATATCCTATAGGTATGCAATGAAATATGATTACATGTACTCCCATATAATCATATTTTCTCCCCCAACTCTTCCATATCCACCCAATATGTCCTTTCTCAGCTCAATGTCATCTTCTCCTCCTCCTTCTTTTTAAATATACCTTAATTAGTCTAGTTAATGCTGCCTATTTGAACATGGGTGTGGGGCTATCCTTGGGAACATGGGAACCCTGCCAGACCATATTTTCAAAAAAAGAGTGATTCTCTCTCCCTCAGTAAGTGTCAACTTCCAGCCACTCCTTATTGTGTTTTAGACAGGACAGGCTTTCTTATTTGGACTGAAGCTAACCAAATAGGCTGGGCTGACTGGCCAGCAAGACCCGGGGATCTATCTGTCCCTGCCTCCCCAGCACTGGGCTAAGAGCACATAATACTATGCCTAAATGTTTTATAATCTGAAAATCTTTTAGATTTATTTTATGTGTATATTTTGTACACACACACACACACACACACACACACACACACATATGCACCACCTGTGTGCCTGGTACCCATGGAAATCAGAAGGGGCTGTCACTTCCATGGAACTGGAATTATGAACTAATGTGAGCTGTCATGTGGGTGTGCTAAGAACCAAACCCAGGTCCTCTGCAAGAGCAGCAAGCATTCTTAAGGGCTGAACCATCTCTCCAGCCCCCAGCTTTAAAAAAGATTTATTTATTTTTATTTTATATATACAGATGTTTTGTCTGCATGTATGTTTGTGCACCGCTTGCATGCCAGGTACCAGAAGTACAGACTGTTGTGACCCACCCTGTGGGTACTGGGAATTAAACCCAGGTCCTCTGGATAGTAGCCAGAGCTCTTAATGGCTGAGCCATCCTTTCAGCACCACCAGTTTTTTAAAGATGTGAGTTCTGATTATTGAATTTAGTTCCTCATGCTTGTGTAGCAAGCACTTCACTCACTGAACTATCTCTTCAGATCTAAACAACAAAACCATCACACACACACACACACACACACACACATACACACACACACCTGGTATATATACATTAGAGACATTTGGCCTCAGCATGTTACTATTCTCTTTGGATATAGTATCTGAATTTTACTATTTTCTAATTGGAAAGCTTATGCACAAGAATGTTAAAAAAAAGTGTCTATCAAATAACGTAGCAGAGTTCCTTTCTAGGAAGTTCTCCACCCTAATTCTAGATCCCACATCCTTTTTCTCTGATCAGAACATCTGTTCGGTTCCTTCAGAAGTGCTCTGTGCCAACACAGGTGCAATATAAACTGAAGTATAGGCCACCTAGTGTACCATGGAGACTTGGGTGATAGCACTTTGGGTAGGAGAAGCAGTGTGGAGCATGGACAGAGCCCCAGATGTGTGGAGCAGGTACAGAGCCTTGGATATGGAAGAGCATATGAAGCCCCAGATGTGGAGAATTAATGTGGAGCACATACAGAGACCAGATGTGGAGGAGCAGTGTGGAGCAATATGGAGCTCCAGATTAGTCATCTTAAGAGAGAGCTGTGCATCCAAAATGAGCTGAGAGGCTGTGGGGAGGTACAGCCTGTGGCATGGACCCTTCTACTTTTCGCTTTGCTTCAGAGAGGAATGTCCTTTGCGTCCTATGTCCTTCTTGTCAGACAGGGAGCAAGCTTACTCAGTAGGAACAGTCACATTCTTGGGTGGCTCCACCAAGTCTTAGAAGTCAAAGGATTTCTTGCAAGGAGCTCAAGAGGCCAGCTCAAAAGACAGTATCTTGAAGAGGGTTGCTTTGAAAGACATATATTAGATATAGCTAAAGTTCTAGAAGGCAAGAGTTCCTCTCAGCCAGCCCACATCCCCTATATTTACTAGCTTTCTGAAGGTCACTTTGGAGCCAGTCAGGGCTAATAAATGCATGCAGGCATGTTGTGTACAGGAAATGGCAAAGCAGGGCTCAGCTGGGAGGCACAGAGTGACGTGTCTGTCAGCCATGTGAGCCCTTTCTGAAGTGCCCACAGGTACTACCAGCTAGACTGATGGATGAAAACTGGGGGCTTGAGAGCTGGATGCACCTGATCACTTGCCTGTCTGGATTAACTTCCAGAGTCCAGCTGTTCCTACAGGGAGCTCAGCGCTCCTCTCAGCTCTGTCTCCATTTTTATCATGTTAAAAATCTCAGCTGCCACCAAGAAAATGAGTTATCCATCTCTCTCTCTCTCTCTCTCTCTCTCTCTCTCTCTCTCTCTCTCTCTTTGTCTCTGTGTGTGTGTGAACTTTGGGTTCCTGGGACAACTTTTATTATTTCCTCTGCCCTACAAAGTGTGTGTGGCTCCTTCCTGCTCCTCAGAGAACACCTGATGGGGTAAATGGGATGCTGGCTGTACCCTCAGAATTTGGGCTCAGGAAGGAAAGATACATGCTATTATTCCATGGCACACTAAAGGGCTGGTGAAACACAACTGTTGTGTGTTTGAAGGAGGGAGCCGGACTGGAAGTGACACCAGGGCAGTGCTCTTGGAGGAGGGAAGGCTGAGCTAAGTCTTGCCTAAGGCCTCCTTTGAAGACCACCAGTGCTGGGCTAATGGCTTCAAACTTAACATTAATTCCAGATGGTCAAGATGGACCCTGATTGCACAGTCTCCATGAAGAGAAGGTATCGACCATTCGAGAACTGGAAGGTGTTGAGTTTGTCTGGAGAGCTGTCAAGTAGCACCATCCGGTCATTTGCAGGGAGCCAATAGGTGTTAGTTAGGGGGCCACTCAGGGTAGTACTTTCTCACAGAAACCCCTTGGGTCAGTATTACATAACTTGTTTGCTCCCAAGCACCAGACTCTTCCATAGTTTGTTTTCCAAGAGCCAGGAGTCTGTGTGACTTAGTTGATCTCACTGGCATGCAGCAGGTCCTGATCCAGTCACTGAGGAGTGGAGTCAGAGTCCGTCTAACTCTGACGATACTGGAAGTGAAGTCTGCCTTGTGGAAATGACTTGGCAAAGGCCTACAGCCAGGAACAGGGTCTTCGCACTCCGAGTACCATCTTCTCTCAATGCTGTGACAACCCTGTGCTTCCTGTGCTCCCGGGCACCACTGTCCAGCTCGCAGGCAGGGTGTGCCAGGGCCTGGGATGAGTGTGTGGCTGTTGCTCTCTTAGGGAACCCTGAGGTCAGTCTACGTCAGCCCATCATTTTCTAGGAACAGGAATAACTGGAGAGACGGGGCTCCAAAGCAGCCCCACCTTGTGTGGTAATTGGGAGTGTTTCCTTTGTGGTGACTCAGAGCTCCTCATTTGGTGCATAGATATTCTTTTCCTCCTTTTATGGAAGTCTGAGGAGAGAGGGGAGAAGCCCCTTGTTGGACACCCCAGGTCTCCCTGTAAGGCTTGGTGGGATCACTGCATTAAAAAAAAAAGTCTTTGGGGGAGGCACCACTGCTCAGATGAGCTAGGTTGCTAGGCACGCTCTGTGTGCCGTCCAAGTCCTTCAAGCAAGCAGTTCATGTTTGCCTCCTTGTCCAGAATGGGTCACTGCATAAGATTCCAAGCTTGCCCTCAAACTGGTCAGGCATCCCTTCTCTTCCTCCCCACCCCCGCCCCGTGCTTCACTGCTAGGCACCAAGTCTCAAATATCAAGGGTGTGATCCCTAAGGTGCCCTCAGCTCCACTCTAGTGACCAAGAGCTTGAGCAAAGGTTGCCTGCCTGCTTCCCACAATGTCCCAGTGCTCTGCCTACAGTTGTTTTCCCCAGTGTGTGTGTGTGTGTGTGTGTGTGTGTGTGTGTGTGTGTGTCTGTGTCTGTGTCTGTGTGTCTATGTGTGGTGTGTAGAGGGGGTTGGATGGAGGTGTGAAACTCCCCGAGGCTTCATGGGGGAAACAATCAGAGACTTAATGGCTTTCATTTATGACTTCTGAGGTCTATTAGTTTTAAACACAGACAGGAGCCTAAGTCTCATGCCCTCGTGGACACAGGAAAGTGGCAGTGACTTTGAAGTTTGCAAAGGCTTAGGTTCTCTATGTTGACAAATTGGTTTTTCTTGGCAGAAGAAGGTGTTCTCTGAGTCCAAGGGACAAGAGTGAAAAGGTCAAGGCGGGCAAACCCAAGATTCCCAGAGAGGCACGTGCTCTGGCTTGGGCAGGGGTGTGTGGAGGGCAGAACCTGCCTCCATGGGGTATGGCTAGAAAGCAGCTAAGGCAGTAAGCAAGGTGATTATTGATAACTATACAGGGGACATTCTTACCACTACTCATTTACAGTGTACCTGGTTCTGTAGCGTTCTTATTACCAGACTTAATTTCATTTAGTTCACTATCTCATACCCTGAGGAAGTAGGCATTGTATCCCAATGCCCCAGGTAAAGAAATAGATATTTAGAGGCAGTATGTTGTAAAATAATGAGAAATGCATGGCTGTTGCTTGATTGCTTTTCTTGGTGTTCTGGCAGGATACCTGAGAAAGAGGATCTTAAGAAAGCAGAGTTTTTGCATTACAGTTTAGGGTGCAGTCTGTCATGGTGGGAAGGCAAGACAGATGGGGCTTGGGGCAGCTGGTCATGTTGAGTCTGCAGTCAAGAAGCAGAGAGCAAATGCTAGAGATGACTCAGTAGTTCAGAGCATGTGCTGCTCTTCCAGAGGAGCCAGGCTTGATTCCCAGCACCCACACCAAGTATGCAAACACATGGGAGTCTGGGAGTCATCTCACATCCAAACCGTAATGTTTTTACCCGCCCTTGACCCCCACGGGCACATGGCTATATCACAATGAAAAATACAGTCACTTTAACTTCATAAATCCCGTAGTCTTTAACAGTCCCAGTACTGTTCAAAAGTCCAAAGTCTCTTCTGAGACTAAAGGTAAAGCCTTAACTATGAGCCTCTGTCGGATCAACACACAGTTTACACAGTTCTGATATACAAGGCACAGAGTAAACGTTCTCACTCCAAAAGGGAGGGATGAGGCAGGACAAGGTTAAAAAAACAAAACCAGATAAGGCAATGAACATATGTTACATATTATAATATACACGCATATATATATATAATTTACATACACATAAACACATACACGAAGGGTGAGCAGTTGCTAGTGGCCTCCTGGGACTGAACTCAGCATGAGCCAACCGCCATGGCCCGAGATGAATGCTGTTCTGGTTATGTAGGTCATTTATGTCCCACTGTGCCCTGAGAAGTTAACTCAGGATGAATTCAAAAGTGATAAATTAATTTGTTTGGCAGAAGAAATCTCAAGGCTGACTAACGTTCAGGTTGAGTCACAGTGAAAGAGAAGATATTTAATAATTTATATATGTAATGTATATTCTCTATATAATAATATTATATATAATAATATATATTTTATATGATATATATATATATGTCACCCCTATTCTCAGCAGCACACATAGCCTTTTTCCTGGGCAGGTCACACTCTAGGCCTGCAGCTTTCCTTAGAAGATATCCCATGGTTCTGGCTTTCACCAAATTTCATCTTCCCTTCACACGGCATCCTCTCAGGACCTCCTTTGTAGAAAGTCATACTGCCACACATTGCCCAGCCACACTAGCTTTCTGGTGTCCTGCTGTGTCTGTCATGCTTGCAAAACCAGGACCACATGGCTGATGCTGCCAGGCTCTCCTGCCAGCCCAAGATGCAGTTCTGCCCCCTTGACTGACAACTGTAGTTGCCTCTCAGTATGCCTTGCTGGCTGAATCTTCTTAAATAGGTCACCAGGGAGTTGTTTTTGAGCTGAGAACCCCTTCTATGACAATCCCAGTTTAGTTTCTCTTGTTTCATACATCTTCAAAAGTTGGGCCTTTTGATGAGAGGTCTTGCTCTCCAAGACATGTTCCCTATGTCCCATGCAGAGCATGAGACTCATCTCTAATAGGGGCTAATCCCTTTATCTATTTCCAGATGATTTAGAGTCCACCTGTCTGTAGCTTTCATTTTTGCAGCTTTCCTTGACAAGTTGCACATTTTCCAGACCCATGTGTCCTTCTGTCTCCCTCCCTCCCTCCCTCCCTCCCTCCCTCCCTCCCTCCCTCCCTCCCTTCCTTCTCTCTGCAGAGCTGAGTGAGTTATCACAGTGAGCACTAACTAACTCAGCCTGAATATTAGTCGGCCTTGAGATTTCTTCTGCCAAACAAATTAGTCTACTACTTTTGAATTCATCCTGAGTTAACTTCTCAGGGCACAGGCAGAAGGTAGCTACAGTGGGACATAATGACCTACATACCAGCATGGCATTCATCTCAGGCATTCATCTCGGGCCATGGTGGTTGTTGGCTCATGCTGAGTTCAGTCCCAGGAGGACACTAGCACCTGTTTCATCCTTTGTGCCTCTAGGCCAGCCTCTGAGATCAGCTTAAAGGTCATGCTCTCCTTTCAGGGGAGAAAGGCAGGGACATCAAGGACAGAAAGTGCCACGGCCCATGGGGACTATTTGTATGCTCTGTTCTCTCTCCTCTTAACCCTTTCCTTCTTCTTCCTTAGGCGGACCTTCGGTGCATGCAGTTGGACCTGGAGCAGAAGCTCAAGTTGAATGAAAATGCCATTGCCAGGCTCCAAGCCAACCATAAGTCTGTTTTGGTAAGTTTGGTTCAGGTCACTTCTCTGGCTATTATGTATTTGGCTGCCACTGCCATTTGGGGTCATAGGACACGGGCTTAAGACCCAGCAGAGGTCTCAGCAAGTGACAGAATTGGGCACAGTTGGCCACACTATAGGTGCCTTCACCTTGCCAGGATTTCTTATAAAATTAGCTTAAGCAGATTGAAGAGATGGCTCACTTGTTATGAGGACCAGCAGCTCTTTTGGAGGACCCAAGTTCAATTCCCAGCATCTACATGGCAGCTGACAAATGTCTATAACTCCAGTTCTAGGGGATCTAATGACCTCTTCTGGCTTCCATGAGCACCAGACATGTGACACGTAGACATAAATGCAGGCAAAGAGCCATACACATAAAATAGTAATAAAAATATTTTAAAATTTAGCCTAAGTTTTTAAAACTGGTAAATGATTTACCTTTTAATAATATGAAGTAGACCCAGATAAGACTTGGACTAATAGCTTTCCTAATTTTATATGTACATATTATTCCTCTCTTTCTCTTTAATTTTTGCTTTTGACAGAGTATCACTTTGTAGCTCACATTAGCCTAGAACTCACCTTATAGAGCAGTTAACACCAAACTCTTAGCCATCCTCCTGTGGTAGCCTCCCAAGTGCTACTGGACACACACCACCATGTCAAGATTATATGTGCTTTCTTAACTAGGAGGAACGTGTATATATGTGTGTGCTTATGATTGGAGGTGTTTAAGTCTGAGCTTCAGGAACTATGTGTCCCCTGGACAGTCTGCTGGAAGCTGGAAAAAAGAACCAAGAACTCCTAGATTTGTAGGTGGCATTTGGTAAGGCCAATGCTATGACAGGATGCTTAGCTTTAGTCTCTTCTGGTTTGTGTTCAACTTCCCAAAGTAAGCTCCATAAATACCTCTCATTGATGACAAGCCAAGAGCCACGACTCTGGAGAGAATGCAGGGCACCTTCCCTATGGCTGTGAGGTGGCAGTATCATCTTGCATGCTAAGAATGAATGATTCTATGCATCTGTCTGTCCATATCCATCCATCCTTTATCCAACTACTCGCCTGCATACTCACCTATCATTTATTTATTTATTTGATGCCCACCCACCCATCCATCCACCCACCCATCCCTCCACTCACCCATCCCTCCACCCACCCATCCATCCACTCATCCATCCCTCCACTCACCCATCCATCCACCCATCCATCCATCCACTTATCCATCCATCTACCCATCCATC
>JADRCD010158224.1:0-28506 GCA_019843815.1 Montemys delectorum
AAAAAAAAAAAAAGAGATTTAAATGTGAGTAGTATGAAAGAAGAGAGAAAATTCATATCTTGACTGAAGAGAACATAAAGACAGTCAAAACATCACATTAAATGTAAATAAATGGATGCTTTCTCTCATCAAACCCATCAAAAATTTAACCTTTAATCCAACAAAGTAAAGGTCACGAATTTGATGCTGGAGGATGCCATTTAGCAAGATCGATCGGAGTGTTTGCCTAACTGTCCCCAGATTCTTCTCTGTGTTTCCTCCAGTTGACTCTTCTGTCTGTTCAAGACCAAAACCACTCTCTGTGATTTCCAGTGTCGACCCTGGCATGCTCTGAGCTTTCACACCTCCCAGGCCATGTGCATGACCCTTGAGTTTGAATGCAGCAGGGAACACACTATGTCTTCACAACTCTGTGAAGGTGGTGAGCGACTCTGCGGTGGCATTCCTTGAGGAAGGAGTATATTGAGAACTCACTTTTCAGAGGAGGGAATGCCCTCGACTCTTCTGCAGCCTATCTGTGATGAGGCTTGGTTGTCAGGGAAACACTGTCAACAGGATTTAGTGAAGAATTCCAATTAACATCTATCACAAGGGCACTGAGACACAAAACAAAACAAAACAAACAAAACAACAACAACAAAAGGAACAAACAGCAGAACATGAGCACACGGAGCGGGCCCTAAGCATGAGATGGAACAGGTTTATCCGAAATGATGTTGCTGAGACCATGGCTGGGAGGAAGTTTACTGATGTAGATACCAATCAGGTCTCAAAGAACTTGCCTTCTGCTTGCCTTCCATGGAATTTCTGAATGGTGCCCTGCAGAGATCCACAGGGCCTTCCTAAACACATCCAATCACAGTAGGAAATAAGCTTCTGACTCTAGCGAGTTTTTCAGCTGCCCAGGGGCATTCCAAGAGTGGCCTAAAAATATTACATAAGCCTAGGCTGGACAGTCACAATGACTGAGTTACCAGAGACAGATCCTCTGGTTTCTGTCTTCCAGAACACCCAAATGATACAGAGTTTAGGAAATAAAAATGCCCAGGATCCTATTCCCTTCCACATACCAAAGACGTGTACCAGACAGTAGAGAATGTTTATGTTAAATAAAATCTTAGTTTCTTACCTAAATGGAACAAAAATATATACAACCCAGTGACTAACATCACTACCAATATATGCTCTCTCCTTGGGCAGGAAATTCAAAAATAAATCAAATTTCTCTCAAGAAATATTTATTGGCAAGGTATGCTGGTACATTCTGATCATACCAGCATTCAAGAGGCAGAAGCCAGAAACAGGAAAATCACCACAACTCTGGAGCCAACCTGGGCTTCAGAGCAAATAGAGGCCACCCTGGGCTACAGAGTAAGAACCTGTATCAAGTGGAAGAAGAGGGAGAAGAATGATTACATTCATTTACTCAATTAGCATTACTTCCATGGCCATGGACATCTGTAGATAATCATTGATGTCCATACTCCTCTATCTCCTTCCAGAGCACAGATTACACAGCTCTTCTCTAGCCAACTCCTCCACCACTTAAAAATGTTACTCACATGCCATGTTCCATGGAGTCTAATTAGTGCCACAGGTAGAATCTAGGGGAGATTAATTCACCTCTTTCATATAGTTTGACCAAGGTGGAGAAATCAACTATAGCTTTAAGTAAGTAAAAAATAAAAGGGCCAGAGAGATGATTTAGCAGGCCTGAGGACCTATGTTCAATCCCTAGGACATCCATGGTTAAAGGAGAGAAATGACTCCTACAAGTTATCCTCTGACTTGCATATATGCCCCAACCAAAAAATAATTTTAAACCCAACACACTGAACCAATGGTGTTTCTGACAACACTAACCCATGGTGCATCCTGTGGCTTCTCTTGGTTCTGAACATAGAGCTTGCACACTTTATAGTGTATAGGGCCATCACATCACAAAAACGCCAATAGTTACATCCTGCAAAGCTCCAGCACAGATTCAAGATTATTGTATGTGATGAACTGCAGGCTTCTCCTGGTGCCATTTTTCCACTCTTATAGAAATGTAAAGGTTTAATTACGAAAAACAAAGACTTCACATTGTCCTGACATTATTCCTCAGCATATAATATTAGATTAATATAATTTAATTTGAATGTTTGGCTTCTTAAGAATTTCCATTTGAATCTCAGACTTGAGATTCATTTTATAAAAAAAGAAATCATTAAATTAAATTTTGGTTGGGATTAGGATAGGATTTCCAACAATTTCAAAAATGACTGAGTATTTTTCTGCCAGTTTATATCACTGGTAGGATTGTTCATGGAGCATCCTCAGCATCTATGATTATACAGTCAAAATATCAATTCACTCTGAAGAATGTTGAAGGTGCTCTATGTCCTGCATTATCAAACATTTAGACAAGATGTTTTTCTTTATGTAAAAATTCATCCAAGATATTTTTCTTTATGTAAAAATAAACCAGCATGCTCATCTCATTGGCATGTACATTTTTTTTATTTTCAATGAAGGTAAAATTATATTCATACCAAATAATTGCTTTTAAAATACATTTCTTTCTAATTTATTGTCAGTAAATAAATTATGTACCCATTTTCTATGCCTAGACACATGAGCTTACATAAAATTCACGTGGGACAAAAGACGTCATAAGTGGGAAAAGGTAAGATTCCCTGCTCTGTGAGATAGCCAGGCAGACTTCTCAGAACTTCCAGGGGAGAGGAGGCAGACAAGCCAGAGAGATCATGCTGGGTGTTTGCATTTTCTTGGCTGGAAGGAAGGGGTCTTCTTCCAACAAGCAAACATTTTGGAAATACTGCAGTGGGTCAGCTTAGCTTATAGCTAGTAAACATGACTAACGTGTATTTTTAACAAGCAAGATTCAGGTCAGGAAAGGGGTCTGGAGTCAAAGGCAAACTTGTCAGGTGACTAAGGCAGGATCACAGTGGTCAGATGCAAGGAGGAACCCCAGCAGCTCTCTGGTTGTTGGTAAGTCCAAAACAAGATCAAAGAAACCACACAGGGGTGACACAGGGCTCGGGTAAGGTCAGGGGACCAGGCTAGGCTTTCATCTGGAGCTATGACTGCTGATGACAGTGGCCTTTTGGAAGGAAAGAAAGAAATGAGCCTTCTACATCTCATAGAACCCAGAACACCCAAAACAAAAGCTCCGAATCCTTGTCTACAAATAAAATACCAAGCAGAAGCTTTCTTTTCAGATGAACCCTTAAAACAGTAAGGTAGGGGCAGAAAGCTGAGTTCTATGTAAATCCAACTCTTCCATTAACAAGTAGTGCAACAGTGGACAAGCCAAATTTCTCAGGGCCTCAATGGCCTTCCAAAAACTGAGAGGGTGGGGCTACATGTTTCCAGAGGATTTTGAGCTTCGGAAACACCCAGATCATTAGCACAGAGATATAGTTACACATACATACATGAAGATGATGCTGCATCTGGTCTAAGAGCAAAGTTACATTAACAAGGCCTCGGGCCTCTATCTTCTTCTGAAGCTGGCTCTGGGAACGGAGTGCTTCCTCAGAAACCACAACTGTTGAAACAACTCCAAGGGGCTGGCACTTAATTCCTGTTTCCTAACCTCCTGCCTGGGGAGTCCAGCCAGACTGATAATGGGGGTACTTCCCCCAGATTCCAACCACAAACTGAAAACCACGCTACCCAAGACCTCTCCAGCAGAAGGCAACTGTGGCGAGAAACAAGAAGACCGCCTGTTGCTGGCAGGTTCACAGCTCTGGCTTGGAGATGCACAGGGTTACCCAGCAAGGACTTCCAATTTTCCCAAGATAAACTATGTTGACTCTGATGAAATCTTAGATGTGGTTAGCTTCCCCTATACTCACATCCTTCTTCCCAAGACATCAACAAGTGGACTTTTTGTAAATCTCTAAAAAAAAATTTTTGCTCATTCTAAATTCTAAGTATCATACAATCTTTATCCTTGAATGAGTGATCTAATATATACACACAAGTCTCTGTGCTAAGGGTCTGAAACTCCACGCCAAACAAGACTGAACATGATCAAGCCCTACAGAACTTCATAGTCTATTGTGGAAGACTGAACACATAAAAGCAAAAGTAAATGCAACTATCACTCTCAGGGAGATGGTATAAAAGAAATGGGGTGCACTGCTGATAGAGAATAAAGATATAAGGGCAAAGGAAACATCTTTGTGTGGTGATTACAAGAGGTTTGCTCATGGCCCTGACATTAAAGCTAAGAACTGGAGGATTGTCATCAGCCAGTTTTATGATCAAAGCCAGCATAGTTGTAGCATTCAGAATGCCCATTTGTGGAGAAGAGGAGGCAGCCTATTTCGTAGATGAGGGAACACAAGTTGGTAGAAAGCTCAACTGATTCTAAGAGATGAACAAGGTCCTCTTTGAATAAAGCAAAAGTGGAGAAGTAGAAATGAGAGTGAATTTGACAAATCAATGATCACATGATGACTAGTGGAAACCTGGTATTTTCTCATAAATATTTTCTTCCCAAATCCTACAGGAAAGCATCAGGCATTTCAGACAGAGGAGCAGTATAATTTTATTTCTATCTCCTGTTTGCTTTTTGGACAATAAACTAAAAATTGGAATAAGTGTGGAAGCCAAAAGGCTGGGAAGAGAACTAGTGTCTAAGTTAGCAAGCTGAGTAGAGAACTAGAGACGACAGAGGCTTGGAAAGTTAATGTCATACACAACCATGGCAACTCTTATAAAAGTAGACATTTAATTAGGGCTGACTTGCAGTTTCAGAAGTTTAGACCATTGTCATGGTGGAGAACGTGGGGACACACAAGCAGACATGGGGTTAAAGAAGTAGCTGAGAGTTTTACATCTGTATCTATAGGCAACCAAAGAAAAGAGAGCCAACAAGACCACACCTTCTAACCCTTCTCAAGTAGTATTACTCCCTGATGACTAAGCATTCAAATATATGAGCCTATGAAGGCCACTCTTATTCAAACCACCACATTCTACTCCCTGGTCACCATAGGCATATAACCATATAATAATGTAAAAATACATTCAGTCCAACTTTAAAAGTCCCCATAGGCTATTATAGTCTCAACATAGTTTAAAAGTCATCCAAAGTTCAAAGTGTCTTCTAAGACTCATAGCAATCTCTTAACTCTATTCCCCTGTAAAAATCAAAATAAAAAAGCAGAGCTCATACTTCTAACATACAATGACACAGGATATATATTACTGTTTCAAAATGGAGAACAAGAGCCTGATGAGGAAATACTAGACCAAAGCAAGACCTAAAACCAGTAGGAAAAACTCCAAACTCTGTATCCCCATATTTGATGTCAAAACACCCATAAGATCTCCAATTCCTTTTAGCCTCGTTGACTGCAGCACATTTCTTTCTCTTGGCCTGGTTCCACTCCCAGTCTGCAGCTCACCTTGGCTGGTATCTCACAACTCTGGTGTCACCAATATCTTTGGGTCTTCAGTAACATCCAGGCTTCACTGATTTGCAAACTGACCTTTCTGGGCCTCTATGCAGGTACACCCCTGTCACACACCTGACCCATATACCTGGCCTCTGCAGCTGTTCTTAGAGGTAGACAGAAATGACACCATCCTTTCCTTTTGTCCTTTATTCTAAATCCCGAACTATGTAATAGCAATAAACAAACAAATACATACATGTATACATAAAACCAGAACTGCATTCTTGTTCCCCACTTCTGTCTTTGTGTGAAGATATACTATGACCAAGGTAACCCATATTAAAAAAAAAAAAAAAAAGCATTTCACTGGGGCTTGCTTACAGCCTCTTGTGTCACACTTCTTGCCCACCATACCTATTGTCTGACTAAAGTCCCCTCTGTAACCATTTGAGCTTTTCTACTCCCGCCCTTGCTCTGAAATAATGACATGGAGACTTGGTGTATTCATTGAAAGCTGCAGGCCCTAAGCTAGGCAGGTTCTGAGCTTTTCTAGTCTGGCTAGCCTGGCCTACTTCCCAGCCACTTGGACCTTTACCTGACATGTTGGTCTTCTCAAGTCAACTCTCTTCTGGTGACTCCTCCTCTCCTGCCCAGCTATTGGCTAATCAGCTCCTTATTAATCAATCAGAGGTGAAAGAAAACAATTTTTACACAATATTGAGACAGAAGATGCTTGACAACGCCAATGTCCGGACTTCAACCAGATCTCCAGCTGCAGTAAACAGCGTCTGGATACACAGTGCACAACAGCATCCCCTAGCACTCCTCTCTGTTAGTCACATCTGAAGGACTTAAGCTTGACCCTGGAGTCTGAGAAGTGTGAGCAAATAAACTGTCAGTTCAGAGACCCATGGGTGAGGTGCTACACTCCAGCCATCAAGCCCCTGTTAGGGAGTAGAGTTCAGAGAGGACTTGCCCATTCTTCTGTCCTCAGCTGCACAAGGCGAAGTCTGCTACACAACCCGAGGTCTGAGCCTGCTTGCTCCCAGCCTATTTCACTTCTTCCCTCATCCTGTTCCTCACTGCCAGTGCGAAGGGAGGATTTTCAGAAGTCTGTGGACAAAATAACCACAGAGCTGGCTAACTGAATGGTACACATGACTTAAACAGAAGCCAAACTTAGGGACACGGAGGATTAGGTGCAGTCTGCTTTTACGGACTACACACTGTTCAGAAAGTATACGGGAACCTCTAGCACTCTGCATTAAAACACATTAAGTTTTGTCTAAAATACCGTAGACTCAAAATACCTTACATATTTTTATCAGAAAAAGAGAAGTTCTCCGACTAACTATGGCCTTTAAATCTGACCCACATTCTTACATAACACAGATGCTCCTAAACATTCCTGGCAAGTGTTCAAATCAGGAATAGCAGCAGAATTACAAACAGAATAAAATGAGACACTGAGGAGGAAGTGACTTCTCCATAGTCACCATCCATAAGAGCCCGGGACCATCTGCTGAGCTTGTACACTTAGCCATAGTCACATGGCCATATGCTGCAAGTATACAGCACATATATATTTATTGCTCCCTCCTCCAGAGCAGACATTACTGGTCTATCACAGAATAATACAACTGAGTTTACCAGTCCGTTGTTCTGGAGCTCTGCCAGTTGATCAGTGTGTTGACTAGTAAGGAAGTCTCTGCTTTTCACGCCCTAGACTTTCATTTCCTTTGCTTGCTCTGCTGCTCTGTGAATCATGCCTCTCTGTGCATCTTCAGAGAGCAGTTCCATTTTGATTCTGGCCCTCTACACTGGGAAGGTAATCTTTGTCTATTGCAAGTTTGATATTGGCTGAAACTTAGCCCTAGACCCCTCCTCCCTTTTTCCCAGTCTCGTTCTCATCCCTTCCCCATCATGGGCCAGCTCTGTAATTCAGTATCAAGGAACAGGTGAGGAAAAGTGGAAGGCTGTGGCATTATGAAGTCTTGGTATCGTTTCATCTCAGAGTCGTAAACTGAGCTATCAAGAAAATTTTCTGTGTGGACAGTTTAGCAACCGAACTTCAGGCGTGGCCTCACATTCTGAAAACCTTGGTTAGAAACATGATGCCTAAGGAGCTGAAGATTTCTCTAAAAAAGGGAGAATGAAAAACCCATCTCCATTTAGATTCCTGTTGTGTACTGAAGAAGGCAAGTTGGGGGTTGCAATAGTGCGGTGTCACTGACAATATAATAGTGAAAAGTCACTTGGCCTCTTTGAAACACAGTTGGCCTGTGAAAGACACCAGTTAATTTAAGGCCTCTTAGCCCTACCAATCCCAGTACTCTGAATCAAGTTTACTCTTGGTTGAGGATCCCTGTCCACATCTGCATGTCCCTCTGACAGTCACTGGCAGTGCCACACAGGCACTTGCTGAAGTATCATTAGTCTTCATGTGTTATATGACATCTATCATACCTCTTCTGCCTCAGTTCTCTATTTTGCTCACTGTTATTTGGGACCCAGGAGGGCCAGTCAGTGGGTCTAATATCATTCTCCACCGTTACTTCCTGACTCCCAGCCACAGGGCAAAAATCATTCTCCTGGTGTCAAAGTGTTTGTTGGAGTTGTACAGCTAGGACTAAAACCAGTCACTCATTCCTAGCCTGACATCTGCTGAGTTTCATCTTGGAAGTTGGGATCTATTCTTTTACAAGGACTACGGGAATCTGCTAGAGAAAGATGTCACTGCGCCCACAAGCTCTGAGCTCACATAAAGACATCTCTATCTGGCTCAAAAAGTCCAAGCAGAAAGATAACATTTTCACTAGAAACAAACAAAAAAAAGAAAAAAAGAAAAAAAAGAAAAAAGAAAAAAGAAAAAGAAAAAGAAAAGAAAAGAAGAAAGTTTTCCCTTCACCACAAACACTTTCTCTGTGATTTTTCTCTGAATGAAACCCTTGTTAATTAGGTCCTTTACATGCTTTCCCAGCAGAAAACTAAAGGTTTACTCTATACCGGTAATCCTGGGTCTGGTGGATTCAGAAAGAGTGTGGGCTTTTGAATCTCAGCTCCACGTCTGTCCAATTTTCTAAACCTTCCTTAGCCCCTTTATTTATGATTTTATGTTATTTATTTTCCTGGTTTTAGGGGATTGGAAAATGGCTCAGTCAGTGAAGTGCTTGATTCACAAGCAAGAGGACCTGAGTTCTAACTCTAGGTCACACAGAAATCCAGACTGGGTAGCACATGCTTGTGATCCAAGAGCTGGGGAGATGGAGACGGGGAATTCCTGTGGCTCAGTGGCCTGTCAGACTAGCTTAATTAGTAAGCTGCAGATCCCAGTAAAATACCCTACCTTTAAAAGACAGGAGGAGGAGGAGGAGAGAGGATGAGGGGAAAGGAGGAGGAGGAAGAAGGGGAGAGAGGATGGGGAGAGAGAGAGAGAGAGAGAGAGAGAGAGAGAGAGAGAGAGAGAGAGAGACAGAGACAGAGACAGAGACAGAGAGACAGAGAGAGACAGAGAGAGATAGAGAGAGACAGAGAGAGACAGAGAGACAGAGAGACAGATACAGAGACAAACAGAGGTGGGGGGAATGTTTCTGAGTTTGACTTCTGACATGCATAGACACATACATGCAAGCAATTTTAAATGTTTTTTTTTTTTAACAAGAATTAAAAATAACAATATGTAAGAAGGCCTTCCCTGGTATTGGAGCCCCATGCAGGACCTCCTTCACGGAAGGCAGTACTTAACTCTAGGTTTTCTACCAGACACAGAAAACACCTTTCTAAGTGCTAACACTGTTGGAACTGTTGGAACTCAGCAGGTGCCCAGGTGCCTTATCTCGGGCAAACCACTAGAAACCCCTAAAGGACTATGTGTTTTTCTCTTAATAGGCACGGTAGCTCATTTTGCAAGACTCTGCCTTACGTGAGCCCAACAAATGAATCATGCTACTTATAGAGGAAAACTCAGGAGTCACACCCCAAGAAACAGAGGAAATTTGACTTTTCCTCATGAGATGACAGCCAGGACAAAACAAGGTTTGCAAAGTTAGAAAGCCCAAGCCCCCAGGTTAGAAAGCCCAAGCCCCCAAGCTGTACAGAGCTACCTTTGAATTCACAAGCATATCTCAAAGCTAAGTCCCTTCCTTTCTGTGTGTTGTGTTTTTGAGGCAGGGTCTCATTATGTAGCTTTGGCTGACCTGGAACACACTCTGTAGACCAGGCTGGCCTTGAACTCAACAGAGAGCCTGCTGCCTCCTGAGTGCTGGGATTAAAAGCATGCACCACCACTTCCTGGCCTTAATTCATTCTTTAAAACCAGTTCATTGATAGGGGAGAATCATGGAGAAGGTGATGCCCTTTTTAGGAAAAGTCTGATAGCATTTAAATTTTGACTATTATTTTAATGACATTTTCCATGAATTTTTTTTTTGCTATATAAAAATAGATATGCTTAGCTGGATAGTGGTGGCACTTGCCTTTAATCTTAGCAATAGGGAGGCAGTGGCAGGTGGATCTCTAAAGTCCAGGCCAGCTTGGTCTACAGAGTGAGTTCCAGGACAGCCAGGCTACTCAGAGAAACCCTGTCTCAAAACAAAACAAAACAAAACAACTTAATAAATAAATTAATAAATAAGCAAGCAAACAAATAAAAGAAAACATGTTTTGTTTTGTTTTGTTTTGTTTTCAATTGCCCTTTCTGGCCCTGCAAACAGCAAAAGAGAAGGTGTCAGAGAGCCAGGATGCTTGCTTCTCCATATGGTATATGATTTGATATAGAAAAGTGATAACTGAGCATATCATATCCCAACATTTAGGAGGGACATTTGGATACAACTTTTAGTTTTATCTGATGAATTGATTACCTGTGCTAGAATGTGATGAAATTCCTATATTTTATTCACCATCTTAATTTGGCAAAAGTTTAAAAGATTAATAAATATGGGCCAAAGAATAAACTCTTTCTTTCATGTAAGTTTCCTTTGGTCACAGCATAGAAAAGTAATTCAGTATGGGGATAGTAGAACATAGGTAAGAGAATATAAAGAAAGTGGATACTGTGGGCAGAAAGGCTTAAATGGGGAAGTGAGGGAGGATTCGAGCCGTGGCAGGATAGAGCAGAGTAACCAGGACAAAGGCTAATTAAGAAGTCCCTGGCTTGAGGGGGGGTTGCCTTCTATGGCTGGATAGCATTGCTCCTAGAAGTAGTGAGTTAACTAGAGTTCCTAGTCTCAGGAGACGCCTTCATAGGAGGTGGTAGGGGCTGCCCACAATGCAGGCTCTTATCAGTCTTCTTGGTTGGCCCCTGGAGGAGAACCTGTAGTGAATGGCAGGCACCATACACCTTGGTCATAAGACATAGCGAGAGCAGGCTAGAGCTGAGATAGGCACGCCCTCCCTGCTTACTAACATTTGAACCACACTAGGGTGCTGAGTGGCTGGCTGGAGAAGACAAAGCATAATGACAGGCAGTGTTGGTCTTCTCCAGCTCTGAACTCAAGAAACCAGGAAGCCAACACAACAGGAAAGATATACCACCCGCCTTTGTCGTTTGTGCTTTGTGACTTTATGGTCTTTATGCTTGACTGTTGTTGATGTTTCCAATAGCCTCTATTTGAATTTGAGGCCTGATCCATGCCTGGAGGGAAGACTGCCAGGTACTGCAAGTCTGGTCAACAACTCTAGGTCTGAGGAGGTTGTACACATGTGGGAACTTATTACTGTTGCTTAATTAAGCTGGCATAGTGCCACACTGCCTTCTAAATATCTATACCATAGACTAAAGCTGCTCCCTGTCTTAATCAGAGATGCCCCTCTTTATAGTGAACAGTGGTGAATGCAGAGACTTGTGGGCTCCCCAGATGCTAAGAACAAGTGAGAACTGTAGGTTCAACCCTCGACAAGACATTTACACCATCCCACTAAAGTTCAAAGAACACGTCTAAAGAATGTAGATACCTGCATATGTGCATACGTGCATATATGTGCATAAGTGCATATACGTCCATATGCACATATGTATATATACATACATATATACACACATATGCATGAGTGCATATGTTCATATATACATGCATATGTGCATGTGTGTATGTGAATATATGCATATATGCATACATACATAATCTATACATCTACACATATACACACATATACATATAGAGAGAAATTGAACACATATAAAAAGTGGGGAATGAAATAAAACATGAAATGTTACCTTTAAGAGAAAGTTAACAATTTTGCATACCCCTATTCTCATTTACTTAGTTATATACTTTTCTAAAAAGTAGGATTTCATTTGTATGAATGGTGTTGAATTCTTTAAAAATGAATACTGTATTAATTGTTCTTCTCATTGCCACTTGCACTAGAGATAAAGTGTCATAGTAGCTGCTTTAACTTGGTATAAGAGGAGTAATGTCTCATTAAAAATCTGGCTGACCCTCTTCTGTTAAGACTTATTTATAGACATAAGTTCACCACATTCAACAGCTCCTGCTAACAAGACATATACATTCCTGCCCCACAGCAAGAACATGACAAGGTAAATGGTTCCCCCTTTTATACTACACACAATGAATTCTGGGTGGGAGGCATCTGCTGTGCTCAGGTACAAGATGAGAGAGACAATGCCACTTATTACCTTCATGAACCATGAATCAAAACCAGGGGACTATCTTTGGAGTCACGCTGAACTTAGGAATAAAGAGTCAACAGGATTCACCTTTCACTGAACAGAAGTTGCTGTCTTCTAGAAGATTCTTCATATAGCCATGGTAGCTTGTGAGATTCTTTCAAAAACTGGACAACGTGGGGTTGGAAAGATGGCTCAGCCAGTAAAGTGCTTGCTGTGTAGGCATGAACAAGTAAGTTAAATCCCCAGCACTCATGTGAAAAATCCATGTATGCCACTGTGCACCTGTAACCCAGTGCTGGTGAGTTGAAAGCAGAGGGATTACTGGGAATTGCTGGCTAGCCAGTCTACCTGTATCTGCAAGCTCCAGGTTCAGTGAAAGACTCTGTCTCGATGATGATGATGATGATGATGATGATGATGATGATGATGATGACGATGATGATGACGACGACGAAGACGACGATGACAACCACAACAACAGTGACCGCGATTACGACAACCACAACGAAGATGACCACGACAACGACCACAACGATGACCACGACCACGACGACAATGATGATGTGGAGAGCAATAGAGGAAGAAGACACCCAACATCAATTAGTGGCTTCTTCATTCAGGTGCAAACATGCACACAATACATACACTATACCCTAAACAACAGCAACAAAAATAACTAGGTCAACGTGGGTGGTATCTGAACTCTTTGGCTTTGAGTTTGTGAAGTGCATTGACTGTAATACATGAACACTAATAGTTTGCTGGGAAATCAGCATTGAACATAAAAACTAATGTTTCTTTTCTTCTTGAGTGTATTACTGGCTAATTGACTTTAGTCATTAAGCAGGAAGAGTCACTCTGGGGAGAAACACATACAACAGAACACAGAGCCAGTGATTTAATTATTTCTTATATTCCCCTCTTCTTTGTAGTTAATTAGACAACACCCCTTTCTCCACCTTATCTCTCTGTTGAGGTCATATCAACTATTATCTGCCCTCTGGTTTATTTAAAACCACCTGAATAATTCATTACACAAAGAAACTTATCATCTTTCTTCTATGTCCCATTTCTCAAGAATAATTAGCAATGAAATATTTCAAGCCCACAGAATGACAGAGAGGTAAACAAAACCACCCAGATTTAACAAAGGTTAGCCATCTTTCAGAATTGCTTAATACATTTTTAATAAAGCTCCCAGCCACCTCTGGCACATTCACCAGAATAGTTGGTCTTCTGTACATATTCTTGTACGTATGTTAGGTATTTCCCTGAAATAGGTACTTCATCAGTCAGCTAATGGTCTTTACTGTTCCGGTATGGCTCCTTCCACAGGCCGGGCATGAAGCCAAGGGTTTTGTTGTTGCAGTATGGCTTTGAGCAACACAGACCCAAGCTCCAATTCCAGCTTTCTAACTGAGAATTCTAGACAAGTGTTCATGCCTATTTTCTCATTTACAAAGATACTAAGGGATGATGAGGTAAGCAAAGCCTTCGACAGTGTAGAGGTGAGTGGTCATTAGCAGCAAGTGTCTATTGTATAAGCCGAACACTCCTCAGAAAGTCCTACTCAGTCCAACTGAAGTTATGCTAGCCAAGAACTAGTTCATTTACGTGGAAATTCATGAAAATATTAGCCTAGTAAAATAGCTGTCTGGTATGTAATTTATTATTTTTTATTATTATTATTATTATTATTATTATTATTATTATTATTATTATTTAAACCTGCAGGTGACTTTTGTCCATGCCTCTGATTTCCAAATGGATGGGATTTTATAGTGTTTTGTTGTTATTGGTGGTTATTGTTGTAGTAGTGGTGGTGGTGGTTGTTGGTGGTTGTTTTTGTTGGTATTGTTGGTGGTGGTGGTGATTGGTGGTTGTTTTTCTTGGTGGTGGTTATTGTTATTGTTGTTGATGATGATGGTGATTGGTGGTGGTGGTGTGTGTGTGTGTGTGTGTGTGTGTGTGTGTGTGTGTGGTGGGTGGTGGTGGTGGCTGGTTGTTGGTGTGTCTGTGTATGGTGTGTGTATGTGATGTGTGTTCATATGTTTAGTCATTGTGCATTCACCAGTAGAGGCTAGAGGTCAATTTGGACTGTTGATACTAAGGAGTTGTCCATCTTAATTTTGAGACTGAGTCTCTTATTGGTCTGGATCTCACTCATTATGCTAGACTGGGTCTGCCGGTCTCTGCCTCCCCAGTGCCGAGATTACAAGTACATGCTACCACGGCCAGCTTGTTTATGCTGGCTCTAGGGATCAAGTTTTCACATTTACAAGGAAGGTCCTTATCAACTGAGGTATCTCTCAGCCCCAGAGCTGTACAGGTTTAAAGCACTCAGGTTTACGCAAAGTCTAGTGAAGCCATCAGGTAAGGAAAGGGCTGCCCATAAGCACGGGGAGAAGCCTCCAGAAACACACTTGACTACCTTTACTTCTGTATCTTCTCTTCTTCCTAGCCTCAACTTTTACTCATCATTAAAGCATAGTGCTTTTGAAAGAGCATACTTTTTAAATTCAGTAGCTCTCAACAATAGTTACACTTCAAATATCACATGTGGTGTTTATAGATGCTTGCACACACACACACACACACACACACACACGCACACACACAAGCATATACACAAGCATACACACACCCCACAGCTTCATTCATCCAAGGCATTCTAGATCTCTTGGGCTGATGAGGTAGGAGGTGAGCGGTGGGAGGGGATGGCTAATGATTTACCAAGGCAGTTTTATAAACCTAAGATTGAGAACCACATTGGATAAGCTACTTGTGGGATCTTAAGATTTATATTTGGGGGATTACGTGGGAAATCTTCTGTTTAAAAGGAATAATTTTGTAGGTGGCATGATGCTAGTCCAAATATTCTGCTGAAAATTGTATCTTCCATAGGAATGAAGCATACCATGGTCCAGCCAAACATTGTTTAAATCAAAACACATGTCCACAGCTGGGACCACATTAGGACCACCTAGCTGGATTCCATTGGAATGAGTCTGTGTGACACCATGCCAACATAATTGTAAACAATCTCCCTAAAGAAGTTAGATGAAGGAGAGCCAAAAATCCAACCAATCAAACAACAACACAAACTTCCATTGGATTTAACTCAGTTTTCCACAAGAAAAGAAACTTACACAGCATAAATACCACAAAGCCTTATGAACAAACACCACCAAATATTAGAAGCTGAAACCTGAAGACATTGACACGAAGCCCCTATTTTCCTTGACCAATGCGTCCAATTTTTCTTTCCCTTCCCCCACTTGTAATCCCCAGGAGTTATATCTTGTCTCTGGTACCAAAGCAGGCACGTGTTTACTGACTGATCTCACAAGCCACATGCATCTGCAGCTAGAGACCTTTTTCAGTCATGCTTCTCTTTTGTTTATCATGGTTTCCATGGCAAGAGGAAAATAAAGGGAAACTGTTTTACAGCGAAGACAATAAAAGAAGCCACAGATCTCAAATAGGCAACAGTGGAGCATAAGCTAGCTTTCCTTATGTGGATAATGCTGTGTAGCTTGCACCAACCAGATGGTTAACGTTGTCTCTGGGGAAGAATAGATGTAACTCATGATCAAAAGCTACCCTTAGGACAGATTGAGGAGGAGCTTGGACTTCAATGGACCTCAAGAAACCATAGGAGCCAACAGGGGTTTCAGGACCACTAATTTAACAATCAGGTTCTAGCCCAGGTCATAAGCCTGAGTGATTTCTTTCATCAAACAAGTACCTTGAGTTGGGGGTGACCAAGAGATTACACCAGCTCTGTCCCCTGGACTAGAGTCACACAGGTCATACCCTAGAATAACCTGGATAGTTAGGTTGTTTCGTGTCTATAGCAGACAATTTCAAAGGTGGGTCCTTCCCCCTCTGAGAAATCTGGGGCATCACCTTTCATTACTGAGATAGCCATGTACTTCCCCAGTCTTTATTTTGTCACCTTGCATTCAAGTGTCCTGGCCCATATCAGTCACAACCTTTTGATGTCCCTCTTTACAAATGTCCAAGTACTAAGTAGTGCATTCTTGCCACCATCTGACACAGGGGTGATGGTCTCCTGGATCCACCTACAACTTTACCCTCCTCAACACCCCAGAGACCAGGGACTGGAAGAAACAGCAAGAACAGTGGTTTCTAGAAATTTGCTTCATTTTATTTTTTAAGGGAGGGAATTCCCTCAGTGAACTTACCTAACACTAAAATGGTCTTGACATTAGACTCGCCCCACATTCTTCACGGTGGTACTTTTCACACGACTTTTTATAGCAGTGGCTTCCTCTCTGTCTAAAACATCAAGGGAAAACCCCAGATTCTTTAACTCATCCACATCTCTGTGTGCTTTCTTAGGCAATTAATGCTTAAAGCCACATCCTAATTCAAAGGAAAGGGGCAGACAGATCAACTGGAAGAAAACACCATTTATTTCCCAGCCTCTCTAGGCTCAGTGATGTAAAAAGGGTAACTAGTTGATAAAATCTTTAAAATCTTATAACTTCTAATCCCTGAGAACCAAGAAGCAGAAGATATTGTCAAGGACAATTTAAAAGAAAAGACTCCTTTAAAAAAGAAATTGTATGTGTGTTTGTGTGTCTATGTGTCTGTGTGTGCATGTGTGTGTGTGTTTGTGTCTGTGTGTGTCTATGAGTCTGTGTGTGTGTGTGTATATATCTGTGTGTGTGTGTGTGTATGTGTGTGTGTGTGTGTGTGTGTGTCAGAGGACACTTTGAAGATGTTGATTTTCTCCTTCCACGATGTGGGTTCAGAGATCACAAGTACCATTATCCACCACTGAGCCACCTGGACATCCCAGAAGAGACCTTTGATGGAACACACTAAAGAAAACAAGATACATTCTGGGGGGCAGGGAGCTGTCCCTGTCCTGGGAACCATCTTACCAGTAAGGTCAGCAGCTCTTCAGACAAAGGCCCAGCTCTCCTCTGCCTAAACTTGAACCTGTGGGTGGGTTTTATCCTAAGGGTAATGTTGAATTCCTTCCACCCTGTCCTGAGGGTTCATACAGCAATACTTCACACCCCCACCCAACTTTTTATAGAGATTGAGTTAATTTGTGGAGCTCAAGGGCAGTTCAGAAGGAGGGGAGTACAGAGGGGAAGAAGAGAAGGAAGCAAATAGAGACCATGAGGCTTAACCTGGTCTAGCAGGGCAGATGGTGGGGACTGTGTGCGGGTAAGCTGGAGACATGGTTGAAAATTACTGCCTGACTGGTAAAACCAGCATCATTGTCATACTGACCTGCTGTCCTGACCTGCTGTATTGACCTGCTGTCCTGACCTACTGTATTGACCTACTGAATATACAACCTGTTTTGCAGCTTTTTCTTTCCCTTTCCTTTCCTTCCTTTTCCTTTCTTTTCTTTTCTTCCTCCTTCCTTCCCTTCCCTCCCTCCTTCTATCTTCCTTTCATTTTCTTTCTTTTTTAATTCTTTACAAGATTCCATGTTAGTTTTTAATTTTTAATTTGTGTGTGAGTGTGTGTGTGTGTGTGTGTGTGTGTGTGTGTGTGGCTGTATGTGAGTATACATGTGAATATGAGGGTGCCTCTCAGAAGCCAGGAGAGCAAACGACTGTGTTAGATTCCTTAGAGCCAGTGCTCCACGTGGTGGTGAGCTGCCAAGAGGGCGCAAACTGGGCTCCTCTGGTCGAGCGGCAAGTACTCTTAACTCCTAAATTGTCTCTCCAAGCCTCCGAAATATTGCCATTTTCTTTTTGGATGACAGAGTATCTAGTTCAGGCAGGCTGGCCTTGAACTTGCCAGATAGTCAAGGATGACCTTGAACACCGATCCTTCTAGGCGCACCTCTACCCCGCAGTGTTGGGATTACACGTGTGCACCACCATGCCCACCATGCCGAGGGCGAAACAAGCCTCTACAGACAGATCAGTACCCTCGGTTTCAGATCTCTCTATTTTCACTGTTTTAGCCTAGATAGTGAATGCATCTGCTCCTCCTAGGAAGTCTCCCTGGGCCACTACACAGCCACCAGTCTCCTTATCACAGTAAAGGGCTAGGAACTAGATAGCATGGCAGTGCCACCCACTGGCTATCTAAAACTTGGAAATTCTTATTTACTTTGGTATGAACTTACGTATTGGCAATACAATGATGCTGTTGTTTTTGAGACAGCCTCCCTTTTATTGACTCTATTGACGTGGTTGGATTTGAACTCATGATCTTTGTGCCTCCGCTTCCTGAATGCTTGCGTATCTGGTTGTAGGCTTTGTTTTGCTTTGCGGAAGGATCTCATTCTGTAGCCCAGGCTGGCCTAGAATTCACTATGTATTTCAAGCCAGGCTAGAACTCACTGTGTAGCCCATGCTGGCCTTGAAATCTCAGTAATCCCCTTGTCTCACCCTCTCAAGTGCTGCTATTGTAGGATGAGCCACCACGAATTACAGGTGTGATGGACTTAGAGACTTTCAATTTATACTTATTGACAAAGCATAGGCAAACTTGAGTAACTTAGAAATTAGAGAAGCTTGTGTATAAAAAGTATTCCTTCACGGCCCAGCAATCACACCTCTGAAAAGTTTCCTCTTGAGATAGTTTCCCTGTTTCTACCAGTCTGATGGCTTCGAGGAGAGACCTCTTTCCCATGTACTTTCTTGTCTTTTAAAAACAAGCAGCTGGCCAACTGACCCATCATGTCTCTTCTAGCTGTATCTCCAGGCTCTGAACCTATCTGCAGGTTTGACAATCTGAGAACACGTGGATGCCCACAGAGCTTAAAAATAATACTATTTAACACTTAAGCACTGTCTTAGTCAGGGTTTCTATTCCTGCACAAACATCATGACCATGAAGCAAGTTGGGGAGGAAAGGATTTATTCAGCTTACTTCTATGTTGCTGTTTATCACCAGAGGAAGTCAGGACTGGAACTCAAGCAGGTCAGGAAGCAGGAGCTGCTGCAGAGGCCATGGAGGAATGTTCCTTACTGGCTTGCTTCCCCTAGATTGCTCAGCCTGCTCTCTTATAGAACCCAAGACTTCCAGCCCCGGGATGGCACCACCCACAAGGGGCTCTACCCACTTGATCACTGATTGAGAAAATGTCCCACAGCTGGGTCTCCTGGAGGCACTTCCCCAACTGAAGCTCCCTTCTCTGTGACAACTCCAGCCTGTGTCAAGTTGGCACACAAAACCAGCCAGTACAAGCACCTTACATGCATTGACCCATTTAATGACCTCAACAACTCCATGAAGTAGATATTACTGTTATGACTTCTATTATTTTAGATGAGTAAAAAGGCAGACTCAGTAATGATCTGTCATACATTGCTGGAGCTGGCCACTGTGAGTCTAACCACCAAGTACATAAGATAATTAGCAAATCCCAGGATTAAGCTCTTGATATTCACATGCTTAGAAGGGAGGAGAGCAGTGTGAGACTCAGATAATCAGGCAGAGGACGTTATCTACATTGAACAAAGACCAGAGCTAGTTTCCCTCTCTCCCTAGACGATCCCCCCTCCCCCTCCCCCAACATCTGGAACACAATAGAACCATAGAGAAATCCTAACACTTTGCAGAAATAATACAGACTGCAGTGGCTTGGGTTCAAAGGTAACAGGATCAGCTTGGGATGTTTTGTCACCTCCTGGCCTGTTTGTGTATTGAGGTGCTCTGAGGTGGGAACATATTAGACTAGGAGGAGCAGATGACCCAGTAGAAACTGGGAGGAAAGACTCATCTCCAGGGAGATCTCAAAACAGCCATTGTTCTGACCTCCAACCCGAGTCTCCTAGAAGCCAGGACCTTTCAACCGAGCCTGAATTCCAGTGGAGCAGGACCTTGGTGGAGGAAGCACAAGACCCTGCTCACTGTCAAACCAAGTCCATTAAGAATCTACAAACCAAGGGGCTGGAGAGATGGCTCAGCTGTTCTTCCAGAGGTCCTGAGATCAATTCCCAGAACCATATGGTGGCTCACAATTATGTACAATCAGTTCCGATGCCTTCTTCTGGCGTGGAGGTGTACGTGCAAGCGTTGTACTCATACATATAAAACAAATAAATCTTTAAAGAAGAAGAAGGAGGAGGAGGAGGAGGAGGGGGAGGAAGAGGAGGGGGAGGGGAGGGGGGAGGGGGAGAGGGGGAGGGGGAGAAGGAGAATGAGAATCTATAGACCAAACATAACCCTACGTGGAAAGTAACTTGCCAGGCATTTGGAAAGGGTTGGGATGGGAACTTATGCTGTCCCACTCTGAATCTATTGTGCTGGGGACTATATCCTGAATGGGACTTGTTGGCCATTCTCACATTACCATTGAGAAGTTTTATAAAAATAACAATACTCAGTGTCATTTAGTTTTGTGCCCTTAGGTGCTTCCATCATTAATCCTTTGGCATCGGGGTGGAGCTGCTAGGCACAACACCATATAACTCTGCTTGTGGTTGCCCTTATGCAATCTAGCACACCTAAAGTCAACACCACCTTTGTGGGGAAAACCAGAAAGGCAGTATTGCTTGGTCTAGCTCAGTCTGCTGGTAGGCATTGGCATGTACTGTTGCTAACTCAGAAGGAAGTCCAGATACTGACATTTTCTTTGATCCTATCAACATAAATTCTGTTGTACTGAAGTACTGTACTTCTTGAGCTAAAAGTCACTGCAGAACGAGCTGTGCATTCTTTGTTACTGTGCCACTGATTTTTTATTTTTTACTTTATTTTGTAATCCACATGTTACAAATCATCCCTCCTAACATCTGAGCTAAAGACATCCAGATTCTTTTCTCAAATAATTTCTTCTTTACCTGGGTTTATTCGTGCCGGAACCTGATGCATTCGCAAGGCATGGTTTCTCTCAGAAGGCAGTGCTCCCTTGGTATGAGTTTGACGATAAATGTCTCTTTTGAGCATTTCCTGTCTTGTCCTTTGTCACACCTTTGACCACAGCTGAGTCACTCCTGGTCAGATACCCAGCACTCAGCCTTCACAGGCAAGAGGCCCATTTTCTTGCCTCTCTTCTCTTCGGCTTTCTTTTGGAGTGGAGTTTAAAGACCATGCTCATCCCAGTTCTTGGCCATTCATTTTAATTCTGAGTAATGTGAGAGATTTCACTTAAACCTTAGTTCAGGAGCTACCACTGTCTGGGCCCTTCACTGGGTGCTGGAGATGCTGAATGAAGAATCATGATACATTCTCAGGATGCTCACAACATGGTACACAGAGAGCTGATGAGGGTGGGGAAATGACTCCTTTGGTAAAGTGCTTGGCATGTAAGCAAGAGGACCTGAATCTGAATTCCACAACCCATATAAAAGCCAGGCAAGGCAACACATATCTGCAATCACAGATGTGATTACAGGCCCGTCAACCTATCAGTGAGATCCTGATTAAATAAAAAAAAAAAAAAAAAAGTGGCCTAAAAATGATGAAAAGCAATTGAAAAAGACATCAGATGTTAACTTGACCTCCACATTCATATATGTACACCTGTATGCATATATACACACATAAACATGTACACTCACATGTGTATCCCCCCCACACAGGTTATGCTTAAATATAGCAGAAGTACACTAAAGAAAGATAAATATGGAGCTTGTTCTGCAGTGCAAAGGAATGTCTGGTCCCACTAGAAAATACCAGGAAAAAAAACAACCCAAAACCAATAGGGGTTATAATTGACCCAAACCTAAAGGTAGAAGTCCTGGGGCTAGGGCATAGATACAAACAGTGGCTGGGCTGATGTGAGTGCAGAAGAGGAACATAATTAAGGAAAGAGTCAAAGCCAGGTCATAAAGGGTTTTTCTCTTTGGCCATTGAAATTTGAAGTTTATCTTAAAGCAGAAAGGAGTAGCCAAAGGGAAAAAACATCAGAGTTCTATTATAGTGTGATGTGCTGGTTAATATTTTCACCTTGATACAAACTAGAGTCATATGGGAAGAGGGAGCCTCCATCATTGTCCTATGGACATACATGTAGGGCATTTTATGATTAATGATTGATGTGGGATGTGGGAGGACCCTAGCTACTGGGCGCATAGTACCATCCCTAGAAAGGTGGGGTCCTGGACGATATAAGAAAGCAGGCTGAACCAGACATGAGGAATAGGCCAGTGGGCAGTTCTCCTCCATGGCTTCTGCTGCAGCTCCTGCCTTGAGTTCCTGTCCTGACTTCTCTTCACGATGGACTGTAAACTGAAATAAGATTTTTTTTTCCCTCCCCTAAGTTGCTTTTGGTCCTGGTGTTTATCACAACAACAGAAAGAAAACTAGAATGCTTGGTATTGTGACTGAAAAGGACAAAACACCCCTGTCAAGTTGACTAAAGGACAATTGGGAGTCCCTGTTAGCACCATCTTACATCGCTTCTTGACCTCAGTGACAGCAGCCCACCACAGGGGGAGCCTGAGCAGATTGGCTGAAACTTGATGCCCATTCATGGAGTCACCTGACATCCTCAGGAGACTGCCCTTCAAGTTCTCAAAGAGATATGCTCACCTGGTATGATGGTGTGCACCTGCTGTATTAGTCAAAGTTCTCTAGAGTCACAGAACTTATGGATAGTCTCTGTATAGTAGTAAGGGAATTTGTTATGATGACTTACAGCCCGTAGTCTGTGAATGGAAGTCCAAGGATCTAGTAGTTGCTCAGTCCCACAGGCTAGTTGTTTCAGCTGATCTTCCGTAGAAGTAGATTCCAACAGATCTGCTGGCAGGTAAATGCAAGTGGTGAAGAAGAGCAAATCTTCCTTCTTCCAATGTCCTTATGTAGGTCTCCAACAGAAGGTGAGTCCAGATTAAAGGTGTCTACCACAACACCTGGATCTGGGACTTGTTTTGTCCCAGGCTGGTTTTGAACTCAGAGATCTCCTTGCCTTAGTCTTCTGGGATTCGTAGCCACTAGGCCTCAAGATCTCTATGTCAAGATCTAGGTCAGAAACTTGTATCTCCCAGCCTCAAGATCTGGATCACAGGTAAGACTTCCAATTCTGGATTGTAGTTCACTCTAGATATAGTCAAGTTGACAACCAAGAATAGCCACTATACCTGTAATCCCAGTACCTAGGAAGAGGAAGCAGAAGACTCAGAAGATCCAGGTCAATCTTGTCTACACCATGAGTCTGAAGCCAGACTGGGCTCTGTGGGACTCTGTCATAGGAAGAACAACAAGACCTGTGCTAGTTCTGTCTTGTCATCTACAGAAGGTCACTTGTACAAGGTCATGGAATGATGGACCCAGATAATGGAGAACACTGTAACTGATACTTATAGATGGTACAACGAGTGGAATAGATCACATATAGGACACTAGGGAAGATATGGGAGACTTGATACAAGGACCACCATAGCCAAGGACTCTCTGTTCCATGACAGCATCCAGCATCGCTGCACACAATATTACACCATCCCTAAACTGGACAAGCTGAAGTAAAAAGGCATAGATTCAACAGCCTAAGCTCATGAACTCAGTGGCAACTTCATAAAACAATCACTAGCTTTTTCTTCCCATGTCTTCTTTACGTCCAAGAGTTCCTGGCCATCGCAAATTTGACGTTTTCCCTTTCAGATCCTGCAGTCACCAAGCTAAGGATGCTTTCAAATGGAAATTTATTACAAAAAAAATAAACAAAAACCAAAATAGCACCCATAACTTCAAGCCACACTCTATGTACACCCTATTGTGATTTGTAACTACGGCAGAACTCAAGCGTACCTGAGTCTTAAGGCTCCTCACAGGCCACGTGGCAATCACTCAGGCAGGCAGCTGGACTCCTTGTGCTCCCCCAAGTACTCTTTTTATATGTTCCTCTAACTCTTAGTCTCCTCATTTTCCATGACAAATGCTAATTAATAATTAACAGTCATATAAATAAAAACATAAATGTCAAACTCATTAACAGCAATAGAATTTAGGGGTGTGTGGTCCTTTGATCAGATTTCACAGCATGATGGCTTCCCTGGCCCTCAGCAACCTGGAGTCTTTCCCCATACACATGCCCTTCATAGTGTACTTTTCAGGGATTTAAAAGGAATTTAAAGCTTTCATTCATATTAAGCTACTTGAAGTTTCATTAGCGACTTCACTAGCCAGGATGTGTCACATGGACTACAAAAGCAATTTCGAAACTACTTGTTCAGTCACACTGCTCAGGTCACTCTCTGAGTAAGAGGTTGTTTCTGTCTTGTTACTATTTGGCATGTACTTTCTCCCTTTTGTTTGTATAGTAGGGGAGTGGGTGCTCTCGTGGGCAGAGGTCAACATTGGCCGGCCTCCTGTACGGCTCTCTACCTTACTTTTATCGATAGTGTCTCATTGAACTTGAAGCTCAATTCAGCTCCACTGACTAGCCAATGAGCCCTCAGAACCCTCCTATTTCCATTCCCCAGGTCTTGAATCCCAGTGTGTGTGTACAGCTATGTCCAGCTTTTTTACATGAATGCTGGAGAAATAAAATTCATTTCTCCATTTTATAGACTGAGTAATTTCCCCAGCCCATGACTCCTAGGCCCTGTTCCTCACGTGGAGCCAGTTTCTATTTTTTTTTTAAGATTTATTTATTTATTATATGTAATTACACTGTAGCTGTCTTCAGACTCTCCAGAAGAGGGAGTCAGATCTCATTACAGATGGCTGTGAGCCACCATGTGGTTGCTGGGATTTGAACTCAGGACTTTTAGAAGAGCACTCGGTTCTCTTAACCACTGAGCCATCTCTCTAGCCCCCCAGTTTCTATTTTATAAGAAGCTCAGGATTCTGTGTTTAATGTGGCATGTACCTTTATGAAAACATGCAAGACGATTTCTTTTTTGAGACAGGGTCTCACTATGTAACCCCGGTTGCCCTTGAACTTTCTATATAGACCAGACTCATAGAAAGCCACCTGCCTCTGCCTTGAAAAGGCTAGGGTCAAAGGCATGTGCCATCAAGCCCAGCCCCATGCAAGAGAATTTTTTTAATCAACACTGAAAACTATCTAAAGGGCAGCCTCTAGGTAGCTTTCTCTGAATGTTTTCCTAATGAAAGCACTCTCTTGAGAAAAGCAAACTGCATCCTTATTTCATGTCTTCTGACTTTATATGGCTGTGTATTAATTTTAAACAATTCTGGAAGCCACCATTCTTTTTGTTTGCTTGTTAAGCAAGATACATACCAACCCAAGAGCTGGTCATGCTTTGCTCTTGCGCATTATTAAACAATGATATAAAAATATGGGCTGCTGATAAAAAAAAAAAAAAACCAACAACTTTCCCCATGAGTCACTAACCAGCTTCAACCAAAGACCTCAGGGTTCCAGCTAAGCAGCCTGCAGCCCTTCACATTCAGTTCTGCTTCCTTGGTGGTTTCTGCACCTAACTTCTCATTAGGAACTGAAATTGGATTGATTTTTACTTCTTTAGGATATTAGTGATGCTAGTAAACACATCCTGTGCCAACCGTAATAGAACATGCAGCCGAGTCCCAGGACCTGCTACACAGAACCCTTTCCAGATCAATCCTTTTCCGCTCTTTAACCCACAATGTCCCAAAGGATTCAAAATGTGCAAACAACAAGACCAGAAGAAGAAAGAGCCAGTCATTAACATGGCTCCTCCCTCAAATCCTCTAAGTGCACTATGGTGAGTGGGCCTGGCTAGGACGACGTTCCTAAGCATGGTTGCTCAACATGACCCTCTGCAGAATTTGTTCCCTTGGACTTACCCTCGATGTAAGGCCCCTAGCCCCCTTATATTAAAGAGAACAGCACAGAAGCAAACATCATGCTCTTTCTTCTCTAGCCCTATTAGGAACCACTGATAGATAGATGGGTAAAGGTTAGTACCATGGGGAAGCTGGTTATTAAATGACTTTATTTATTTATTTATTTATTTATTTATTTATTTATTTTACTAAAGGTTAAATGATATGAATTTAGACCTCAACAAATCATACAAAAATAAAACAAAAAAATAAACATTCAAAGCTCACATTTTAATCATTTAACATTGCCTCTGTTCTTGAATGGTTTCAGAACTACTGGATCTTTACTTGTGTGCTAGTACTAATTTACTTCCCCAAGGTTATATTCAATGGTGCCATGTTGGGAGCTTGAAGGCAAACATCTATAATATGGAAATGAGCCAATGGAGGGAGCACATCATGGCTTGAAACATTGATTGCCTTCAGGCTTAAGAAAAAAGTGGAGCAATGGAAAGCTGCTGCTTAAACGTGAAGATGGCTTGCATGGCTATTCCACTGTACATAGCCTAGCATTTGTGGAAACTGTCTTTCTTCATTGTGTGATTCAGAAGGGCACTCTCTTCATTGGTATGGAGAATTCTATCAGTCTTTCTTGCTTCATGTGAAGGAAAACACCAAGAGATGTTCCTGCAAGAGCCATGGTCACTCAGCAGATGCAACCCTGGTTGGGCTGAGTTCTGTAAAATCAGGGAAACATTCTTTGAGGTTGACCTATGTAAAATGTACAATGAAGAGAACTGCTTGCTCTGCTACTTGTAAATTATATTGTCAGCATCTTTCTTCCCTAGAATGCTGCTTGCTACACACTTGGCACCAACCCACTAAGCCAAGAGAAACAAGCCTCTAGCTGCCTAGGCCACTTCTATCTTCTAGACCTTCACCTTCACCTCAGTTCTCCGTCAAGAAAAACATGAAACAATGACATCAAAAGGAAGAGTTTTCCCTAAGACTCAAAGCAGACAATTTAATCTGCTAATCCAGCCCTTCTTACTAAGGCTGTCTGTCAAGCAAGGGTGGCTTTGGCTTGATCTGACCACGCCCTCCATATGAAAAAAACAAAACAAAACAAAAGGGATAGATAATCCTAACAGAGGGTAGCCTTGGTGCCATAGTCTTATGAATATCCTCCCCTGCATGTGCCAGCATTTGTGAGTGGACCCAGTCCATAGTCTGGAGTCCTTGGCTAATACAGAGACGAAAGCTAGCTGAACATCCACCATTGCTTCTTGACAAAAGATGCACTTCGTGCCTCTGCTGCTGTGACTTCCCCACCACAAACCTAAACTAATCCTTCCATTCCTAGGGTGCTCTTGCTGTCAGAAAATTGATGCTGGCTGCTGGAGGACTGTGGAGTGGCGGAAACCACAAAGGAATTTGAATATTCCAGTCAAATCTTCAACTGGTTTGTGGTTCAGAAAAGTGAACTCCCCACCTTCTGATGGAGTGCAGGTGCACCCAGCAATTTCCAACACATTGTTTTTATTTAAAAATATTTTAATTTATATGTATATGTTTGTATGTCTATAGAAGCATGTTCACATGAGTGTGGATGACCCTTGAGGCCAGTACAGAGAGCATCAGATTCACTGGAGCTGGAGACAAGGGTGGCTGTGAGTTGCCCAATGTGGGTGGTTGGAAGTATACTCAGGTCTTCTGAAAGAGCAGTATGCACTCTTAATTACTGAGCCATCTCTCCAGTCTCCACATTTATTTTAAAATCCTTATTGCTTGTGATTTGAAATTATTTTTTAAGGGTAAAATAAAATACAATCACTGGGCAAATAAGTATAGAAACTTTGAAATCCTGTTAAACCCCTGTCCTGTTTGATAACCATGCAAATATCAATAACCAACAATAACTACAGAGAGTTTTCTGCAGTGAAGGAAGAAAAATGCAAACAAGTATTTGCTTTTAAATAGCTAGTACTGCTGCTAATCAATTACTGACTGTCCACATCACTCTCAGTCCTTGTCCACATGCCTACTCAACTGTTTATGATATAGTCAGAGTAACAGAAAAATTGTTCGTACAATTTTTTTTAAAGATGTATCTATTTTATCTGTGTGAGTACACTGTAGCTGTCTTCAGACACACCAGAAGAGGGCATCAGATCCTATTCCAGATGGTTGTGAGCCACCATGTGGTTGCTGAGAATTGAACTCAGGACCTCTGGAAGAGCAGTCAGTGCTCTTAACTGCTGAGCCATCTCTCCAACCGCTCGTACAATATTTTTGATGAGCATTTTTCATTTTATTTATCTTTTTCTTCTTACTTTCTCCTTTGTGATCTGGTCCCTCCTGCTGCTCCTCTTTTTCCTCCTCCTCCTCCTCCTCCTCCTCCTCCTCCTCCTCCTCCTCCTCCTCTTATTCTTCTTCCTCTGGCAGGAGCTGAGGAGAAATCTCAGTGGGTAATTGCTTACTGTGCAAGCAAGGGAACCTTCCTTCAGATCACAGCACTCAGGTAAAGTCCAGGTGCAGTGTGCAGGGCTGTTACTCTGGCACTGGGTAGGGTCTTGGGGAAGTGACAGTCTACCTTATAGTTCACTGGCCAAACACTGCAGCTAAAACAGCTAGAATTCCAGGGTCAGTGAGTGACCCTGTCTCAAAAAAAGTACAGTGGAGAGCAACAAAAGCTGCCTGAGGTCAGCCTCCGGCCTTTGCATGTGCATGTCTGAGTGCGCGCACACACACACACACACACACACACACACACACACACACACACACACACAC
>JADRCD010158225.1:0-18646 GCA_019843815.1 Montemys delectorum
CTCTCTCTCTCTCTCTCTCTCTCTCTCTCTCTCTCTCTTTCTCTCTCGCCCATTCTTCCCCATAGGCATGGCCCCCCTCGACTCCCCAAATAACTGAGCCCCGCAGGCGGGGATAGCATAAGATATGAAGCACTGCTCCAGGATCCTTCCTTCCAGCCTCTGAAGCTGTTTGTTTCTCAGAGGGGAATCCTGCATATAGAACGAAGTGACATTTGGGAACCATGTCAGTTTGATGCCAAAAGAATGGATCCTAGGATTAACTAACTGGTTGCCATGTTTGCTGCTGTTGTTAGGAGTTTTGACTTTTCCTAGTTTGTTCTCTTTCAGTTAGGCATTAAGAGAACACGGAAGTCTATTTGCGTTGCTATGACAAAATAATGAAGGCTGGGTAATGTTGTAAAGTAAATGGATTTACCAAGCTCACAGTTCTGGTGGTCTGGAGAGTTCAAACCACAGGATACTAGCTCTGTCACAGTGTGATTAAAAAAAAAAAAAAAAAAAAAAAAAAAAAAAAAAAAAAAAAAAAAAACTAGAAAGGGAACTGGCCAGTGTGCTGAAAGGAGCCTGTGCATAGGAAAGGAAGTAGGAGACTGGGAGGGGCTTCCTCTTAACACAGTCTGCTCTCAAGGGCACTAGTCTCCTACCAGGCCTGTTCACTCCCAGGCCGCAGCATAACTCCACTCCTGAAGGTGAAGCTCCCTGGGACCACCTTAATGCCACCTGTGGGGGAAGGGTAGGCTTTAAGCTCCCGAATCTCTGGGGAACTAATCACACTTCAGGCCAGAACAGAGAATGCTTGGCATACAGTTCCAGAGGCCTCAGGAGTGCTTCCGTTGTAATCCTTGACTTCTTTGAAACTTTGAGTTTCTCCAGCCACTGCTTGAGCAACCCTCCTGAAGCCATCAGTATTTGCTAAGTGTGGTTCAATTTTCCCTCTTCTTCTCTGCGTCCAGGCACCGCTGCACACTGAATAGGTAAGGAGGGAGCAGAACCAGGTTTCATGGTTTACATCTTCCCTTGGTGTGTCCTGCCTCCAGTACACAACAGGAGAGAAAGGATGAAGCAAAGTCCAGAATGGGTGGGTCAGGTAGGGGTAGGGGGAAGTTTCCTCCGGAGATCTCAGTGTTACAGCTCTTTAATGTTACAACTCTTTTAGACAACATTCAATGAAGCAGCTTTGAACACTTTGTTCAAGTTGAACAGCTATATCGTTTTGGGGAAGGAGGTGAGACTATCTAGGGTGGACAAAGGTCATTGGCTGAAGGCTAAGGCACTGAGAGGCCTTCCCATGATCATAGGAAGGCCTTCTAGGAATCTCAGGTGAAGTGCTCCATGAAGTTCCTCAGGTAGGTGATGTGGGGACTGAGATCCCCCAGTTAGAGAAGAGGAAGTCAACATTTTGTACTGAGCTCTGGGCTTTCCAGTAATGCCAGACTTTGATCTTAACAGTAGGATTTCCCCCTACAGCTAAGGTACTTGAGATCTCGGAGCAGTGGGCCTCTTTCTACTTTAGGCTATCTCTGAAGGAGTCCCCCTCTTCTCTCCCCTCTGAATGATTCAAACCACATTTTAAAGGACCACTGAAAAACAGGATTATGTTTTGGTTGTGAGCCTAGCCTTTAATGGCTGAGCCATCTCCCCAGCCCAACAGTTTGAACCGACCAGCCCCCCACCCCCACCCCGCAGGAGCTCTCAGGGACTAAACCATCAACCAAAGAGTACACATGGAGGGACCCATGGCTCCAGCTGCATACGTAGCAGAGGATGGCCTTGTCTGGCATCAAAGGGAGGAGAGGCCTTTGGTCCTATGAAGCCTTGATGCCCCAGCATAGGAGAATGCTAGGGTGGGGGGAATGGAAGTGGGCAGGTGTCAGGGACAGAGTGTCCCTGTTGTTCCCCAGTCCCTGAGAATTTGACCTTATCTGAGTAACAGTCTATTCTCGGAGGAACCATGGAGTGTTCTCGGAAAAACCATAAAATGTTTTGTCAACGCTTGCTCCGGCCAGGCGTGAAGCCAGGTACACACACCCGCCCACTTCCTCTTAACGCTTCCTTGCTCTGCAAGTATAATTACCCTGCCCTTCTGAAGTAAAGTTAGGCCTTGACAACCATTTCTGCTTGGTCTCGTTCCTTTCTCTCACCCGTTTCTCTTTCAGGCTCGGTCCCCTTTGGACCCTGGTTAATTACTCGCCTCGCGGGATGGGGCAGGCAGGTAGATGGGGGAGCACCCTAGTGGAGGCAGTGAGGGGAGGGTGGATTGTGGTGTTCTCAGAGAGGGAACCAGGAAGGGGGATAGCATTTGAAATGTAAATAAACAAAATAACCAACCAAAAATTTAAAAAAAGAAAAGAAAAGAAAAGAAAAACAGGATTATGTAATCATTTACTTAAATCAACCATTTTTGGTGAGGAAGCAGAAAAGAAACCTCAGATAGAGAATAAGAAAGCAAGCAAGTCCTTTTCCTGTGCTCTCTGGTTGATGGGGGAACAACAAAGCCATCGTTGGTGCCACAGGCACACAGAAGAAGGGCTTTCTGCGGGTCATGGCTGGGGTTTGAAGAACTCTCTGAATCAGAAAGTCGGTGCTGTGTGGCGGATTTGCTGTTTGATTTTAGGATTTAATTATTCGGGATGGTAATGTTGACTCAAGAGATCTGGGTGGGTGAAACCAATGTTGAGCAAAGGGAGAAATGGTTAGAAGACATGGGATTTATGCTGTGGCCTAGAGCAGCTCAGAACACTGACTAGGAGATGTCCTATCTGTGAGCCAAGGCAGAGGATCTAGCGAGGCTTGCCTTTTTAATATATCACTGGAACTGGAGAGGAGGCCCTGCAGTTGACAGTGGCTCTTGCAGAGGACCAATGTTTAGTTTCTGTCTAATGTCCTTTTCTGGCTGCCAGTCTTGTGCATATTCTTTGTATACACACACACACACACACACACACACACACACACACAAACACACACACACACAAACACACGCGCACGCGCTTTTTAAAAATCTAAAAACAATATTAAGGAGAAGTGAGACATTATTAACACATTTATACAGATAAATATCACAGCCCAATTCTGACATGCTCCTTTATTTCAGAACTGGGAATGGAAGTATGTCACTGAGTGAGCTCACGCCTTGTGCTTTCTTTACCCATGAGTCTTTGCTGTGTGCTTATAGCAGCAACAGGGAAGGACTGGGAGTTTGGCTCCAGCTTTGGAGTGTTCACATCATTTCCACGAGCCACCCTTCCTCAAACGTAGGAGAAGGATGTTGTCTCCGAGGCTCCCCCTGGCTCACGTTGTTTGGCCCCTTGTTAATGTGCTTTGCCACACAGGCGGCTTTTTTTGGGGGGAGGTGAGATTTGCTTTCATGTGGTCAGTCCATCCTAACTAGCCCACAGGCAGCAGGGATCTGGAGCTGTCCTATTCTCTTCGGTACCCTAATGAGCAATAGCAAATTGGAACTGTTGAATCTTTCAAGCAAGTCTTCTCCCCCAGCGATCGGTCCTGAGATTGCACATTACAGAAAGAAAGATGTGTTTCCATGGACTCTGCGCTATAAAATATTTATGCCCTGCCTTTGGTTACATAAAGTCTTTTGCTGTGTAGGTCATCTTCTCGGCAAAATGTTCCAGTATGTGCACAGCCTCCTGAAGTCCCTGTGGATCGTCAGGGCAGGCGAACAGACAGCCCTACAGGACGAGACCCTGTCGGGGCTGATGTCTGAATAGCAATGGATCATGCATGACTCAACCCTAAAAGAAGATTTGGCATGAATAGAATTTCCAAGATATGTAATTAACTCTTTTATATTAATGAGAAATATAGCCTCCAACCCTGGGAGCTGTCTCAGGATATAGTCTAATGAATTTTAACTCTTTCCTCTCTCCACTGTTCAAAGCTGTCAAGGTGCCTTTGTTATGTCTTCCCTCTTCTTGGGGGACAGTTAGTTATCTTGCTTTTTGGTTTCCTACCGTCTTCTTGGCTACAAATCCTAGCCACTCTCCTGGAGCCCGTAGAAATATATAATAAGACCTCTGCCCACAATAGACTGACCATTTAATTAAGCAGTTAAGAGACATACTGGAGAAGTAAGTAAAGCTAGCATATAATGAGCTCTGTGCCGCATGCAGTGTAGCAGGATTCTAGCTCAGATGATGTACACAGTGCGAATGGTCCCAATTGCAATGCAAAGAGTAAGGATGAATGCAAGTGGAAATACTCAAGAAAGACTTCCTTTTGGCAGGTGAGATATTCGCTGGTCCATTAGGGATGGGCAAGATTTGAAGAAAATAGGGAAGAATTTGTTTGATTCACTGGGTGAAACAATTTACCAACTCATAGAAGTAATGGGAAGCTCTCAGGGTCTAATGGCTCAAATGGAATAGGTTGGGCTGCAGCGTAGAGAGCCGCACCCGAGCCGGCAGCCTCCATTACAAGATGGCGCCGGCATCCGGTGTCTTCTCCCTGTAACAAGTAGTCTGCGCATGTGCCTAGGGCCAGAGCGCGCCAAGTCTCAGCCCATCTGCGCATGTGCTAGGGCCAGAAAGCGCCAAGTCACAGCCTATCCCGAGGCATCTCATGAGGTAATGAGCAAACAGCCAATCAGAGATGAACACACCGCTCCAGGGTGTATATAAGCAGTGCATTTTCCAGGGCTCGCTCTCTCCTCGCCACATGGTAATAAAGGTTTGCTGCAGAAGGATCCTGTGTGTGTTCGTGTGTTCCTGCCGGCGGGAAAATAGCGAGGACCACAGCTGCAGTAACAAACAAACCCAAACATTAGTGGGTTAAGTAGGGCTTATTTTTCACCTGAGTTGCAAATTCATTAGTTCAGGATTCTGTTCCATATTGTCCTCCATCAATGATGCAGGCTGACAGAGCCACCAACCACCTGATCTCCATCCCTGTGGTGGGGGAAGAGAATGGAAAAATCCCATGTTGATTTTTACAGGGTTCCGATTAGATGCGGCACATGGTACTTCCTATATTTAGTGGGCCACAGCAAATGACATTTATCTTCTTAACTGCAAGGAAAAGTGTGCTCCTCCTCCATGTTCAGAGGACAACAATAGGAAACAATTGGAGTAGCTCTAAAACTGTGGTCTGAATGTGTCTCCCCAAATTCCTGTACTGGGAAAACAGCCCCTAATGTGGCACCATTAAGAGGTGGGGCCTTTGAGGGAGTAGTTAAGTCAGGAAGGCTCTGCTCTGACAGTGGAAGGAACTAGTTAGGAAACTTCTCCTCTATTCTTCCTCCACATGCAGGCCTAGCATCTTTCCTCTTGGAAGACATGGCAATCTTGTAGGTGGAGGCTAGGCCCTCACCAGTCATCCAAATCCATCGATACTTCCATCTTGGACTTCCCAGCACCCAGGACCATGAGAAAAAATTTCTGTTTCTTATAAGTTGCTCACTGTTAGGCATTCTGTTATAGAAGAATAAACAGATGAAGAGGAAGAGTACCTATAGGGTCAGTGTGAGAGAGGCTATGTACAGATATGGGCAGTAGAAGATGTTGCAGACAGATGCGCCTAGATCTGAACTTAACTTTTGGTAAGTCTCTTAACCCTTCAGGTACTATGCAATTGAACTGAGGTGAATTACTCCGATCTAGCAAATCTGCAAGGACCTCAGGTGTCAAGAAATGCTGACTTGCTTGGTTGTCATCTCTCTAGGACAACAGCCTTCTATTATTTTGCTCACACTTCAACTAACATCAACTGTCCCTCTTGTCCTTGCACTAATTTCTTTGTTCTTGCTTCAGCCCAAGCAGATTTCAGCTACAACCTCTGTCGGTCCCCACAGTTATCTTTGCAAAAGCAGAAGAAGCCATCTCTTCTATGTGGAGGCTGTGACGGCTCATGGGAAAATCTCGACTTCATGTGAAATGAGAAAAACTTACCTGAAAAAGTGCCTCTCTGACAAGAGAGGCCAGCCCATCCCACGTCTGAACTCATAGCCACGGCATCTGCATGCACAAGATCCATATAAAATCTAGCCAATCAAATCTATCATCCTAGGTGGGGGAGGGGCCCACAAAACCCCACCCCTAGCTGAGAAGCTATTGGTAACTGATGGCTGCTAGAGGGGGAAGTGCCAGTTTTCTTTAAAGATGCAGCCCCAGGTGGATTGCCCTTGCTCCCGTAGGTGGCTCCACAGTTACACAAGATGGCAGCACCAACTGGATTCTGGTTAAGAAACCAAAAGAATGCATGAGGTTGGGAGGGAGATGTGATTGGGGGAGTTCTAGGAGGAGTGGGGGGAGAGGGATTATGGGTAAACTTGATCAAAAGAAAAGAAAACCTTCCCTTCCTTTTGATAGTTCTATGCTATGCTATGGTGCAAAGCTTTTGAGCAGAACACAGACCAGGTACCAGTCCCCACCCCCACCCCGCTTCTCCTTTGAGGGGTGCTCTTGTGTGGTGAATAAACTATACAAGCAGATACAACATCTTGTCTCATCTCTGGATTTCGCTTTCATAAAGCGGGTTCTTGAAAAAGCCCATTTGCTCTCCATTTTCCCTTTGCAAGTGGAGAGGAGACTTTCACATCGTGTCTATATATTGCTGCCAAACAAGGCTGTGCATATATTTCCAATATAGGCATTCCCAAGAAAATCACTAAGAAGTATCACATTTTTGTATCTTAGAATATCCTCACTTATCTGCTATATTTTGAATCAATAATATAGTTATTTATAAGCAATTCTCACTGATCTTAATGAGTTTAATGAATAAAGAATGAGCATAATAACCCGAGTTTAACTTCACCAAGAAGTAATTTCTTATACAAAAGAAGTTTGATATTAAACTACCCCCAAATATGATATAATTAAATCACATTAATTCTCTTAGGTATAATGCAATTGTCTGTGCTGTGCATAGATAAGAAGCTACTAGAAAATGTCTGGTGTGCCTTTGAGAAGAATGTGTGTAACTTTAAAAATAACCCAGAGGAAAACAGGGCCAGGAGCAAGAGGGCTTTCTAAGCTAGAGAGCTCACTTACTTTGTATTGCTTACTGGAAAAGTATCTAATTTAGCGGTCCTGATTCACAGGATGAGGTTAGAGGGGTGAAATTGGGACTGTATTGACCTTAGCTTTTTTCTTATTTGCTGGGTGGGGTGGGGTGGATGGCTCTCCCGGGAGGCCATAGATAGAGGAGAAGTGTGACATCCATTCTACATGGGCATTAAGACTAGAGGTACCTTCTTTTGTTTGTTGTGATGCAGTTAGAGTCTCAGTGGGTGTGTGGTTGGCCAAATTGCGGGCCCCCTGCCAGGTGTTCCAGCCATGCTAATCCCAGGAAGCTGTGAATATGGTATTTTACATGGTGAAGAGGACTTTGCTAATGGGATAAGTGGTGGATTTTGAGATGGGGAGATTAGTTCGGATTATCCACTGGGCCCTGTAATCACAAAGGTCTTTATAAGTAAAATTGGGGAGGCAGGACATCCGGGGTGGGGGGGGGAGCAAATGTAACAAGAGAAATAGAAGTTGAAATAGCTTGACTGTAAATGACAGTAGCCTCTGGATGTTGGAAGAAGGATGTAGCCTTTGATACCAGAGTCGCCATGATAATTCTCAGCTGCTGACACTTCAGCTCTAGCCTTGTGAGGCTCCCATGCGACCTCTCCCTGCCCGAGCTGTGAGAGAATAAACTCACGGTGTCTTATTGTTTAAGTTTGGGATGGTTTGCTCACGGAGGCAACAGGAAGTTATGAGGAACACGACAGGGGCTCCTGGAGGCTAATCTACGGAGAGTGGCTATGTGGTCAACTTACTACACAGCAGCAGTCCACCGCCTATGGCCCATGGATCTAATCCAGACTGTCACCTGCTTCTGTAAGACCCAGTAACTAAGGTCACCTTTTGGCAAAGGATGAAAAGAAGAATAATATTTTGTGACGCACGATAACCACATGAAATTCAAAACCGAGTGTTCTTGAATTGAGCTATGTTGGAATCCTGCCATATGTACTCATGGACATGCTGTCTATGGCTGCTCCTCTCACACAGCACATCATACGAAAAAAAAAAATGGCCAGGCACATTCAAACCGAGCCTTCTCTTGGGTTATTTCAAAAAAGCTCTCATGTTGTATGTTGCATCTGCATGCTTTTTCTTATGAATCTTGTTTTGTGACACATAACCACAATACTATTAAATATGATTTTTTTTTCCCTCTTGATCATGAGGAAGTAAGGTCAAGAAGAGAAAGGTAGGCCGGGCGTGGTGGCGCACGCCTTTAATCCCAGCACTTGGGAGGCAAAGGCAGGCAGATTTCTGAGTTCGAGGCTGTCCTGGTCTACAGAGTGAGTTCCAGGACAGCCAGGGCTACACAGAGAAACCCCTGTCTCCAAAAAACAAACAAACAAACAAACAAAAAAAAAAAAAAAAAAAAAAGAGAAAGGTAATAAAGCAGATGAATTCAGGTGCAATTACTAGAGGTCGTTTGAAGACAATGTCACTGGCACCCAATTCAGGCACGTGGTTACAATGTCTAAGCCACAACCATAGATTTGGGGAGAAAATAGCTTGTGTTAAGTGAGAGACAAACAGAGAATCAAAGTGTTATGAAAAACAACAAAGGAAGCTACTGGGAAGCCATGCCTGTTTGGGCCATAAAGCAAAGCTGTAGGGTTCTGAAACCCTGCTGGGTGAGGCAGTTACCCAAGAAGCAGGTGCATGTTGACCAGAGTGTTGAGTCCTGCAAGCAAGGCGTGCATTTCCAACTCCCACTCTCTCCTTGTTTCTCCTTGGGGGCCAGCCAGTTGAGTGGCTACTCATCTGCTTACTGTGGAGAAGAGAGAGAACTATAGGCTGATCCTTTTGGTCCCATCTCCAGATATAGGTGGTGGTGGGACTATCCGGTACTCAAATATGGAGTCAAGTCATGAAAAAAAATAGTAGATGCTTTTAAAGGGTTGCTTTATGTGCTATGAATGAAAATCAACGTTTTGATTTGTTTCTGACCCCAATATTTTGCCTACTATTCCTCGTAGGCTTTGCAGTGAACACCTTGTAAAAGCATGCATGGAAGTTTATAAGTCAGAAAACATTACCCCAGCATAAGACTCAGCATTAGGTTATATTGAGCAGAGTATATTCTTATTTTCCACAAAATTTATTTTGTACTTCCTGTGTTCTTAGTTAGCTCTGTTCTACAGATTTCCTTGAGGGCCATTAAGAACCACTGGCTGGGGGCTTTGAGTTCTTTTTCTTTTTATTAGTGGTTTTGTTTTTGGTATGTCAGGGAAATGATATTTTATGTCCCTTTGACCTGACTGTACTGCTGTTGACTACGACTCGTACCTTTCTGAAAAGTAATCTAGTAAAGGGAAAAGCAGACATTTTTCATCCTGGAAAGTCCTGCGTGTCTGCCACATCGCTCTGAACAACAGTGATGGGATTTCCAAATTCTTATCGCTAAGGGAGCAACAGACTCTTGGGGGAGTGCCCAGAGACCCCAGGGAAGGAAGTCTGCAAAGAATGCCTAGAAAAGAAGGTGGAAAGAACTAGAAATTCTGGGGATCTTTAACTACGTCCCTGCTCCCCATGCCCAGGTGGAGTATTAGAGGATTATGTGCAGAGACATCGCCTTGATATTTTGGCTTTGCATTCCAACAAATTATATCACCCCCTCAAAGCAGAATTATCTGGTTGGACCGGGAACTTTCTGCATATAAATACAGTTGTGGGAAAGTTTTAGAGAAGAGAATAGATGTTATTTTTGAAGTTGGGATGGGAGCTGTTTGAGCTCTGTTTATAAGAATATGGTCAAATCAACTACTATTGAAAGATCTGCTTTTTGATAGTGTGCTACTCCCTATACACAGGGCTACCTCACTGCGGGTAGAGGTTGCTGTAAGCAAAGCCAGGTTGTATAACATCTCAAGTGGACAGGACACATGGGTGAGTGAGAAGATGAATCTTTCCGTATGAATGGGTTCGCTTCAAGGATCTCTTCTAGAATTCCAGATATGACTTTGGCTAGCAAAATATTATTTACCCATGGATTTGCAGAGGTATAGGGAAAGGTAGAAAACACACACACACACACACACACACACACACACACACACGCACACACACACACACGCACATTATTGGGTTTAGATTTTGCCTGAAGGTAGGTAGGTGGCATATTGTGCTACAGGCTTGACCTTACTGAAAGTAGTCAGTATGTTTAACAGTTGAGGACTAAGAGAGGTGTACTCTCTAGGTCCTGAGTATTTAGCTCAGTCATGCTACAGGACTGTGTTTATTCTGAGTAGCCTTGGGGGGGGGGGGTGTACCGTAGCTGCTCTTTCTGGGGTACCAAACTGGAGTGCCTACTGCTTACCATAGATTAGCACATTCTTTATATTGATTGTCTCTCCTCCATGCTGCATATCCATTGTTTGCACAGCCTCATCTGGGCCTACAACACTTCTCCTGTGGGACTTGAGGACAAGAGGAACACAAGTCTAGGCTCACACTTTTTTTTTGCTGTGCCAGGAGAAAAGAAACTCTTTGTCTGTGACCCAGGAGTCTCATCAGCCGCTGGCACCCTTGAGACAGTAAACAGGCACAGATGGTAATTCACTTGTGAGTAAAAAAAAAAAGAGAGAGAAATAAAAAGAAATAAAAAAGGAAGGACATGACTGCTTCTAGGGATGGTGGAGGAGAACATTTATTGTAGATAAAAGAGAGAGCACAGTCAGAGGCAGAGACATCTGGGAGAGTCCAGAGTGAACATGACCAGACAGAGCTGGACCAGATGAGGAGGGGGGAAGAAAAGCAAGAAAGGAGCCACTGACTAAGAGGGGTAGCCTGGGCTAAGAGACTGGTGTTACCAAGATGACTGAGTTACATAGGGGCCAGAGGAGCTGCCAGAAAGGAAGCCCAGCCCCTGGGCTGAAGAAGTTTAGGGTAGGGACCAAGGTATGCCAGCCATACCCTGTAACAGGCAGGGACTGAGGGATGCTGGGAGAACCTGGCAGCCAGGTCCACTTTGATATGTTCAATAGGCATCTCAGTTTGGTTTGAGACCTAACTTGTACAGGGCAAAAGCAGATCACTGGCCTGAGCCTTGTTCTCAGTTGGCCGTTCTGGGTCTAGATCTGTAGATTTTTGGTTATCTGGATGCTTCGTTGAACATGATTTCCCTGTTTTTATTTCCTTAGGATCGCATGCTGTACTACTCATAGTCGCTATTTTTGTTTTACAGCTTAGCTATATCAGCTGGTTCTGTCTTCAATTTTTTTTTTTTTGTTCATGTCATTGTCATTCACGTGTAGAAAGGGAAAAGAGCTGGTTCTATTAGGTTGACATCGAATTGTGCAAATGTAACTCTTGATTGTACATGGGAGATTAAGCTGATGAGTTTATGGATAGAGAGAAAGGAAATAGGAGTGAGCCCGTGTGGGGGATTCATGAACTAGATACTGTAGATCATATATTCCTGAGTGGCAGCTTTAAAATGATCTTGTGTTGTGTGTATGCCACCTGGACCGCGTGAGTGGCACTGCCTTGTGTTCTAAGTGTTAAACTCTCAGCTCTGGAATAGCTTTCTCTTTTGTCCTCCCTAACTAGGGTTAAAGTTCTCATCCCTTTCTTTTTATTTAATTTATCTATTTACCTGCGTGCGCGGAGGTTGGAGGACAGCTTGCGGGAGCTGATTCTCTACATCTTTTTTTTTTGGGGGGGTCTGGGTATTGAACTCAGGTTGTCAGGCTTGGCAGCAGATGTCCTTACCTGCTGAACCGTCAGGGGCTTCATCGGTTAAAAGGATATCTCATTTACCAAGACATCTAAGAAGTAAAACAGGACAGATGCGATGGAGCTGTGAGTGCGGATGCACTCCAAGGAGCAGCTGCAGATCTGATTAGAAGAGTATGTTTGATCAGACATGGCAGGGAGCTAGGATTTTTCTTTTTTGGTTTTGTTTTTGCATTCAAATGCATAGAAATTGCACAGGTGAATAGTTCCCACTCAAATGAGCACCTTGGGAGTTACTCCCCCTTGAACTTCCCAGTTCCTCCTCTCATAGAGCAGACCCAAAATCTGGGATCCCTCAGAGCGGTTTTTTTTTTCCTTAATTGCCAAAGCGTACTCTAGAATCAGTTGATCAGTGAATTATCAACCAGATAGAATAAAGCAACAACAACAAACATCACAAAACAAAACAAAGCCAAAACCCCCACAAAAGTACCAAATGTACACAAAGTAACAAAGCTGCTTTTCTTGAGTGGTTGGTGAATGTATGTGAAAGGCTATTGCCTAAGCAACTTCTAGACATTTGTTTACCTGTGGCCACCTGATTTGATTAAAGGTATGATTTTTCTAAGTACCAGCTGTGAAGGGTCTGTTGACTGGGTCTTATTCCATTTTGCCTTATGACTAACTGCATGCCATGATCATTATGGTCCATGTTGGGTTGGGACAAGTATGTACTTCCCAGCATGCATGCATGCACGCACGCACGCACGCACGCACGCACCCGTGCGCACCAAGGCCCACACCCTTCCTACCTTAAACTTAGTTCTCTGCCATATCATTCATCATGCAGACTCTTTTAGTCAACAGTATATTCACTGTAGGTGTTGAGTACAGCCGTCTTACCAATGACCCATATCTCACACTTCAGCAAACTCTGATCCATTGCCAGCTCTGCTTTTGGGCTTCACACCTGAAGGCTCAGAGAGGTGAAGTGATATTACTCAGATTTCATATGTAGCTCATGACAAAGATTATCCTAGACCGCAGGCCCTTTGTGTGTAATGAGTTTATTTCTTGAGCACTTCACTGCCTTCAGGATTGGCGTGTTTAATCACATTAAAGTGACGAGTAGGGTGTTAGGGAGTTCTTATGTCAGCTTATGTTATCTTTATCCTCTCATGGAGGGAGCAGAAATAAAGTTAGCCCACAGAGTTGAAAAATAGTACTTAAAACATTTTGGATTATCTTGTGTTGTGGACTGAACTGTGCCTTGTACCCCAAAGATATGCCATAGCTTTTCCTGCCTATACCTGTTCAGTGTGACCCCACCGAGAACAGGATCTCCATAGATACCATCGTGCTAAGATGAGCCAAAATGGATTATGGTAAGCCCAAATCTATGTGTGTCTTCATAGGGAGAGAGATTTGGGTACAGAGACATACACGGGGCAGGCTGCTACCTGAAGAAGGCAGAGGTTCGTGTGTTAATCCCTGGTACCACACAGAGGATGGCTGCACCAGCAGGCCCTGACTAGGGACCAGGAAGAGGCAAGAAAGCATCCTTTCTGAGAGCTTTTAAAAACAATCTGGCTCTGCCTTGACTGTGAACTTTAACCTTTGGAACTAGGTCTTGTTTTAAATGACCAGACTTTGAAACTAACAGAAATTGATAGACTCGACAGGGAAGCTGGGGATTCAAAGGCAAAATTAACTCCATTTCTTTCCTGGAAAATAAGTTACCAGATAGAAACTGCCTGCCTGCTCCCCACTCCCCTGGCACACCCCGACCCTGCTTCCCTTCCTCTGTCGTTCCCTGCTCCCCCCCCCCCCAACCCCCAGCTGAGCATGTGCAGATGATTGAAGTGCCTGTGGTCTGGGGTTTCTCTCCATCAGCAAAGGAAGTGATCTCGCCACACATTCCCTCCGGGCCACTCTGTCTTGTGTAGGAGAGTGAGTCTCTTAGTCAGGATCTCTTCCAGGGTTCATAAAAAATGTACAAATTCAGCCCTTGTGCAGTTAACATTCACCAAGGAATTTGCCATCCACGGCATTTCATCCTTCTGTCCCAGTGAAATCATTTCTTGGAATAGGAACAGACACACTCAGAGAAGACACCTTCTCCCACTCCCTCCACCCTCTCCCCCCTGCTGCCCCCAGTTGTGTGGTGATCTGAATGCTGGTCCTCCTTCTCTGCAGGAAATGACACTGAGCACTGTGAATTACCACCTTCTGCTTAGGCAGTTCTGCCTCCTCTTCCCCTTGGATGCCTCACTCTCGATCAATTTACAGTCATTTGCATTCGGAGGTCTTTATCTTCAGCATCAAGTGTTAATGGACCTTTGGGGAAGTTGCAGCCGGGCGATCTGCTTAGCTTCTGAAAGCCTTCTCCAGATAATCCAGCAAAACCCACCCCTCTGGGGACCCGGGTTTTTCTGATTCCCTTTTCTGACAGATGCCAGGGTCATTTTTTTTCTTACACCTTGGTCCGTGTTGCTCTCCTGTGCTTAATTCTATTAGTGGCTTAGACCAGATTTGAAAGTCATTTACAATTAAAATCAAGTGCCACCATCTTGGAAGGAAAATTCCAAGGCTTCTGCTCCTTCTGAGCTCAGCAGCAGAGCAAGTGAAAAACTCCACACCCATCTTTTCCTGTCGATCTGTGCCTCTTGCTGGGAAAGCGTGAAAGCCTGTTAGGTAAAGGAGGCCAAGAGGTGCGTTAGAAACCATCCACCCAGCTGGTCTAAGGCCAGTGCTGATGTCGGTGCCCTTGCTGGTGACTCCCAGCTGCCTCTGGAGACCGTTCAGCACATCTGCCTCATGAGCTGGTCTGTTGGAGGCCACATATGTGGTGTGCTCTTCTGCTAAGCTTTGTTTCCCAGCTTCTTTGCAGCCAGCTGGCCACGTGACCTAGTTATGGCTAGTGATGTGTAATTAGAAGTTGGCTGGGGATTTGGGGGAATTCTTTTCTTTTTTAGTATAGGCATGCTTCTTCCTGATTCATTTCTTTTTTTCCTGGAGTATCTATGACATGTCTGGAGCCAGAAGGATCATTGTGTGACTTGTAGTGACAGCTAAGGGAATTGTAGAGACACTGTGCTGGTGTAGGTAGTTGTTTAGCCAGCATTAGGAACCTTGGCTCATTAGCCTTTCTTTCTTTACTCCAGACATCCTCCAGGAAGAAATGCAATGCTCACTCTATCCATCCCATTAATGTAAGATTCCTGCTACCTCTGGTTGAACCCCATTGCCACCTTGGGGGTTCCAGAAATCCACCGACTGACTTCCTGATCTGAGGTGCTGGGAGGACCATGAGCCAGAGGTGTGAATGGGCAGGGCTCTCATGTGCTCTGTGACAGAGATCCTCTCTTTCTCCAATTCTCACCTCACCCTCTGGCTGCTAAGGATTTTGTTGGTGTTCTGCATCAGGATAAGGGGCCAGAACTCACTGCTGAAGAAATCAGGCCATGTCCCCTCTGTTGCTTTCTCTGTGACAGAGAGTCAACATAGCCCTGCTGTGTTTGGGTTTTACAGGATTTTCTTTATGGTCCTGGTACCCAGCTCTGTTATGTGTCTTTATCACACAGTTTACCCTAGACCAAGTCATGTGGTATAAAACTTTTTGTCAGACCCCCAAAACTTATAAAAGCAGATATTTTCCCTGGGTGACTTCCCGTGGCTCTCTTCTGGGCTCCCATCTTCCTGCCACAACGGTCTCTCTCTTTCGTCAACTTGCCCCCTTTAACGAAGTTCTTTACCAGGTTTTAAAGAGAAGCCCCTTCTTCCCTCTAGGGATCTAGAGGGAAGGCTGTTTTTAACATATTGTATGTTTTAAAAACACTCTTCTACCACAAAGACCTGATCATGGTCTTGAGGCCCTTTCTTCTATTAAGCCTCCTCATTCCTGAAGTACAATCATACGTCAACTCCTATCAGAAGCCAACACCAGTGCCTCCTTTTCTTCTATATCTAATAGTCACGTGGGTTTGCTTTGCAGGGCATTGCTTTTAATAAATAGCTTCTTCATGCCCCTCCCCGCCCCGAAACAGGGTTTCTCTGTGTAGCCCTGGCTGTCCTGGAACTCATTCTATAGGCCTCGAACTCAGAAATCCACCTGCCTCTGCCTCCTGAGTACTGGGATTAAAGGCGTACGCCACCACTGCCCAGCATTAAGATACACGCACTTTTCTTTTTGTCTCTCATTATGGATGGTTGTGAGTCACCATGTGGTTGCTGGGATTTGAACTCGTGATCTCCAGAAGAGCAGTCGGTGCTCTTAACCTCTGAGCCATTTCACCAGCATTTCTTCGTTCTTTCCTCACTAATTTTCTATTGTTAAAAAGAACCGCAGACAAGGATGCCTTAGTGGTCTTGGGGGAAAAGAAGGTGTCTCTAAAATGAATTGGGAAGTTTCAAGTTTTGGGAATTGACACAATATCACTTTTGTACCCGTCATTCTGACTAAGGACCTACAAAGAAACACCAGAAACATTACTGGGCTACCTCAGCTCTCTTCTCCATGTGCTCTCTAAAAGTTTGTTCCAGAATGTTTGAGGAACCATTTGCTACCACAGTCTAAAGCAGTGGCAGTAGAAAAGGTATTGACAATTAGAAAGGTATTAGTGGTATAGAAAAGGTACTCAACCTTCCTAACGCTGTGAGTCTTTAATGGAGTTCTTCAGGTTGTGGTGACCCCCGGTCATAAAACTATTTTTGTTGCTTCTTCGTAACTGTAATTTTTCTACTGTTATGCATCTTGATATAAATATATGATCTGTAGCTCCCAAGGGGTCACGGCCCACAGGTTGAGAACCACCTGTCTAAAGGTTGAGGGTACCCAGGGATTCACGAATTGCTTCGGCTGGGGCCTGTGGGTTTTAGTGTCTGAGTGGATGGAGAACTCTATGATTGTACTGTGGCTTCTTTAGTGTGTGTGTGTCTTTTCTCTCTCTCTAATCCTTGTTGTGTGAGCTTTATGGGTAAAGGAACAAATGAAAAGCCATCTGAGATAGGGTGTGCCAACGACAAAGCAAATGACTTTATTAAGGGTTACTTATAGGAACGTGGTCAGTCACGAGCCACTACACCACTAAAGATATGTCCCAGCAGTCTTTATGTCCTTGGGGAGGAGCATGGGGACTCATGAGCTACTTCTCTCTAGTAACTATTAATTATCTATACATCCTAAAGTATTTGTGTGGACCTTGTGAGTCCTCCTTGCTCTGTGATGGAAGAAAAATGGACCCAATCCTGTGCAAGCCTCCTGTGGGTGATTGACATCTGCTGAGAGTTCAAGAGGTCAGTGGCCATGCTGTACTCAGGGGGGGAGGCAGCACTCAGGATGACCTGTCGGGGCTTTAGGCCTGGAGTGGGTAGTGCTCACAGAGTGAAGGGAACCCTCCTATAAGGACCCAAGACTTCTCCTAGCTTGGCTTTCATCAGGTCTGGAGGCACCCATTGATTTCTTTTTCTTTTTCTTTTTCTTTTTCTTCTTCTTCTTCTTCTTCTTCTTCTTCTTCTTCTTCTTCTTCTTCTTCTTCTTCTTCTTCTTCTTCTTCTTCTTTTTTGTGGGTATGGCTGTTCTTTTTATATAGCTCAGTGGCTCTCAACCTTCCTAATGCTGTGACCTGTTAATACACTTCCTCATATTCTGGTGACTCCCAACTGCAACATTATTTCCATTGCTACTTCATAACTGTAATTTTGCTAGTTATGAATCATAATGTAAATAACTGATGTGTAGGATGTCTGCTATTCAATCTCTGTATAAAGGTCATTCAACCCCCAAAGAGGTCGTGACCTACAGGTTGAGAAACACAGATATAGCTTGACATACTGGAGCTTCCTGAGGTCATAGGTGCAGGGAAGGGCAGTGTTGTGACTCCAAACTTCTTCCAGGGTTTGGAAGAGATCTGGTTCTGCTTTAATTCTGCCATTTATAAGCTGAATGACCTTAGGTAAGTTACTTAGACTCTCTGAGCCTTGTTTCACCCATTTACAGAATTCATTATCAGTAATGCTCACTGTTGCTGTATAATGAACAAGCACCGTATCTGCACGATATTCCACTTTTATATTTGTATCTTACTCCCAGGGTTGTTGGCCAATCAGAGTTTGCTCGTACAACTTGCAGAAGGGTAAGCTCTGGGCCTAGGTTGTGAGTGTGGTTTTTGTGGGCTCCTTTGGACCCTGGCTGGAAGGTGGTAGATACTAGACTGCTCTCATGGTGGGACCCTGAAGCTTCCAGATGAGTGAGTGACAAGCTGGGATGCTTTGTAAGCTTGAAATCCATGCATTGTCACTCTGTCCAATCCCATCCTCCTCTCTAGACTGGGGACTATATCTCGGCTCTGGTGGGAGGTGAGAAATGAATATCTAATGAAGAGGAATCTAAGTAGCAGCAGAAAACAATTGTGCTGGACACTCAGTGAGATCACTGTGAGGGGCATGTACCATGACAGCATCCATATAGTCCGTGCTCATTGAATGTAGCTGTTTTGTCCATTGCTGAGGATGCTCTGTGTGTTCTTCCGCATTCTTATCCCCAGCTCAGAGACGTAGTACTCTGGAGAAGAATGCACAGAGGCAGGCTGTATGCTGTTCAAGGCTTTACATCCTGGAGAATCCAAGCTCTGTCTCCTTGGCCTTAGTATGTATTGACCTGAAATGGGCCCATGGAATTCTCTGAATGCTGAGTTGATTCTGTATACCCATTACAGTCAAGGCAGGTTCACACCCTGTCTTAGTCAGGGTTTCTTCTATTCCTGCACAAACATCATGACCATGAAGCAAGTTGGGGAGGAAAGGGTTTATTCAGCTTATACTTCCACATTGCTGTTGATCACCAGAGGAAGTCAGGACTGGAACTCAAGCAGTCAGGAAGCAGGAGCTGATGCAGAAGCCATGGAGGGATGTTCCTTACTGGCTTGCTTCCCCTGGCTTGCTCA
>JADRCD010158231.1:0-15185 GCA_019843815.1 Montemys delectorum
ATTCATTGTTTTTAATAGCTGAGTAGTACTCCATTGTGTAGATGTACCACACTTTCTGTATCCATTCCTCTGTTGAGGGACATCTGGGTTGTTTCCAGTTTCTGGCTACATAAGATCAAGAATTGACAAATGGGACCTCATAAAGTTGCAAAGCTTCTGTAAGGCAAAAGACACTGTCAATAGGACAAAACGGCAACCAACAAATTGGGAAAAGATCTTTACCAACCCTATATCTGATAGAGGGCTAATATCCAATGTATACAAAGAACTCAAGAAGTCAGTCTCCAGAGAACCAAATAACCCTATTAAAAAATGGGGCATAGAGCTAAACAAAGAATTCTCTACTGATGAACACCAAATGGCTGAGAAACACCTAAAGAAATGTTCAACATCCTTAGTCATCAGGGAAATGCAAATCAAAACAACTCTCAGATTCCACCTCACACCAGTCAGAATGGCTAGGATAAAAGACTCAGGTGACAGCAGATGCTGGAGAGGCTGCAGAGAAATAGGAACACTCCTTCATTGCTGGTGGGATTGCAAACTGGTACAACCACTCTGGAAATCAGTGTGGCGGTTCCTCCGGAAATTGGACATAGTTTTACCAGAGGACCCAGCCATACCACTCCTGGGCATATACCCACAAGACGCTCCATCATGTAATAAGGACACATGCTCCACCATGTTCATAGCAGCCTTATTTATAATAGTGTTTTGGTTTTCTTATAAGTATCTCTGTGATAATCATTTGGGCAGTATGAAAGGGGATTCTTAGCTTCCCTTTTCTGTTTGAGAAGATCACTCCAACTTGGGAAAGACATTGATATGGATTTAATGTTATTTCCACCCATTCCATTGCTTTCCTTTAGCATGCATTTTATTCTAAGATTTCTTTTCTTACCTTTGATTGATCACTCAAGAGGGTTCTTATTTAATATATCACAAGCTCACTCAATGTATTTCTGTGAAAATTTTGAATAGCTCTGTGACTACCTGATGCTGGCTAATGATTCCAAGCTTTACTATAAAAACACATAGGATGTTTGTCTTGTACATCTTTTCTGTGTATCTCTTTTCAGACACAAAGCAGGAAGAAGAAAATGATCAGCATCTATGGATTTTAGAATTCCAGTTCCAAGCCATGTATTAACTTGTACTTGAGGACATTTTCCTTGCATTGTGTGGATCCAAAGACTCTACCAACTGTGAATGACACTGGGGAAATGAGAGTGGCAACACTATCAATTTTTTCAACATTATTAGACTGCTTCAGTATTTGAAGAATCCAGAATGAGTTAGAACTTGTTTAATAGCAAAAAAAAAAAAAAAAAAAAAAAAAAAAATTAGCAAGTGCACATGGTGTTAGGGAGTTCTCATTATTATGAAATTTAAAATTTATATCTTTACAAATAGAAAAAAGCATACTATATTTTTAAAATCAATTTCAGTTGCTAAAGATAATACAATTTTGAAATTTATTCTTTGAGTAAACTAAGAGGAAAAAACTTTGCATTTTGTTGTCTATATTATTTTATATTTCAAGACTCATAAAAATGTATAATTAAAGCTTGAAATCTACAATCAGTAGTCATTTCAGCTCTAGTACAATGTGGGAGAAAAAAAAACACAGTGTTTCTCTGCTCTGCTGTATTCTGAATTATCTGAACTGGAACTAAGAGTAATTTAAACATGTTTTTTATAGGGATATCAAAAGTGACTTTGGGCAGTAAGAAATAATACAAATTTAAATAATTTAAATAACTTGTATAATTCTGAGTTAATATCTAATAATTAAGGCAGTATGCCATTTGAACTTTTAAAATTAAAATTAATTAAGAAGTATACTAACATTAGATTTTCTAGTCCTTGTAACATATCATTTATTTTTATATTTTCTTAGTATGAATAAGCCAAGACACACTCAATACTTTTTAAATTTCTTTGGAGTATATATATTGAATATGACAAATATTAGATGCCTAGCCATTAATAATGAAAAGTTTTATAAATAGTTCTCATTATGTGTATGTTAAAAAATGAAAACATAATAAAACTCAAAAGTGATTATAGTATGTCTTAGCTATTGTTTTCAATATCTAAACTACATTTTGCAAAGTATTGACTTTGTGTCATTAACTCCCAGTATTGTTCATGTGTCATTTAATATATAAAACTGAATAACTACTGTTAGATTAACTTTGTAGATATCATCCATAAGGCTAAGTTATTGTAAAATCATTGGCTTTAACACATCATGTAGTAAATTTTATGTTTATGTTTCAGGTCAAATTATATATAAACACAATATCAAGTACTCTCCTGTAAGGTTGTCATAGTGACAAAATCTTCATATCACCATGAAAACTTCAGGTCATGATAGTGTATTGACACTTTGAAAATTTGATTATTTAGAAGTAGTGCTTTTTGTGTGAAAAGGACATCTGAGACACACAGAAATAAATATCACTGGAAACATTTTATGATAATTAATTATATAATTTAGGAACACAGACACAGCATGCATATTCCGAGTATTTTAAAAACAAAGCACTTCTAACTTTTGCTTATTTTTAAGATACTAGCTTTCTTTTCTGCCAATACAACACTGTTTTATTCTGTAATACAACTTAAAAGCAATTATGATGAAAACTCCAGCAGATTTTTGCTATTCAGGATTGTTTTATCTATCATGAATTCTTTCATGTTTTTATAGGAAGCTGATTGTTTTCTCAAGATATATGACCAATTGCATTTAAATTATGATTGAGATGGCACTGGATGTGCAGATTACTTTTAATAGGATGGCCATTTTTTTACTTTAAACCCTACAGATTCATGAGCATGGAAGATGTTTCCACCTTCTGATATTTTCTTTATTTTCTTTCTTCAATGGCTTGAAGGGTTTGTTTTTGTTTGTTTTGTTTTTGCTTTGTTTTGTTTTTAAACATTTTTATCCAACAAAAGGCTAATAGCCAACATATACACAGAACTGAAAAAAAAAGTTAAAAAATGAGATGTGGATCTAGACAAAGAATTCTCAAAAGATGAAACCTAAATAGAGGAGAAGCAAAAAAGAAATGTTCAACATATTTAACCATCATGGGATTGCAAACCAAAAATCCTTGGACATTTCATCTTATACTAGTCAGAATGAAGATCAGTGAAATGGCTCATGCTGGCAAGGGTGTAGAGTCAGTAGAATTTAAAATGCCATTGCTGCTGGGAGTATACACTTGTATAAGCCACTATGAAAGTCAATGTGGTACACAGTAGCCAGAAATTGAAAACAACTAAGATGCCCCTAAAAAAGAAAGTAAATGGATGAAAAAAATGTGGCTTATATATACAATGCAGCATCACATCTGTCTTAGTCAGAGTTTCTATTCCTGCACAAACATCATGACCAAGAAGCAAGTTGGGGAGAAAACGGTTTATTCAGCTTACTTCCACATGGCTGTTGATCACCAGAGGAATTCAGAACTGGAACTCAAGCAAGTCAGGAAGCAGGAGCTGATGCAGAGGCCATGGAGGGATGTTCCTTACTGACTTGCTTTTCTTGGCTTGCTCAGCCTGCTCTCTTATAGAGCCTAAGACTACCAGCCCAGAGATGGTACCACCAACAAGGAGCCCTATCCCCTTGATCACTAATTGAGAAAATGCCCCACAGCTGGATTTCTTGGAGGTACTTCCCCAACTGAAGGTCCTTTCTCTGTGAAAATCCAGCCTGTGTCAAGTTGACACACAAAACCCAGCCAGTAAAACATCCATTAAAATATGAAATCCTTGGGACTAAACAACCAATGAAAGAGTATACATGGAGGAATCCTTGGCTCTAACTTCTTATGTAGCAGAGGATGGCCTTTTCTGGCATCAATGGGAGGAGAGGGTCCTGTGAAGGCTAGATACCCCAGTGTAGGGGAATGCCAGGACACTGAGGTGGAAGTGGATGGATGGGTGAGGGAGCACCCTAATAGAAACAAGGGAAAGGGGTTTTGTGTAGGGAAAACAGGGAAAGGGGATAGCATTTAAAATGTAAATAAATTAAATATTCAATAAAAATATTTAAATGAAAAAATTAAAACTCAAAAAAAAAAATGAAATCCTGAAACGCACAAGTAAATAGAGTAACATAGTTCCAGAAGGATAAATATGATAGGTATTTGCTTATATGTAGATATTAGCTGTAACATCAATGACAACCAATTAAGATGTGAAGTTTTTTATCAACTTGGCACAAGCTTGAATTTCTGAAAGGAGTAAACCTTAGTTGAATAATTCTTCAATAAGTTCAAGCTGTAGGTCATTTTCATAGTTATTGAAGGAAGATGGTCTAGCCCAATGTGGGTTCTATAAGAAATCAGACTGAGCATGCTATGATGATCAAGCCAGTAAATAACACCTCTCTAGGCCTCTCTATCAGCTTCTCTCTCAGACTTTCTGCCTTGTTTGAGTTCCAGCCCTGACTTCCTTAGATGATGACCACTGATATGGAAGTGGATGCTTCCTCCTCAAGTTGCTTTTTTCATGATGTTTCATTATGGCAATACTAACTCTAAGACATCAATATACAAATTGCAGAATCTAGAGGTTAAGTATAGAGTAAAGAACTAGGTTGGGACACATATATATTCCTCAGAAAGGTAAATAGAATAGATAGTTATAGATTATGGAGAGATACCACTATAATAGGAAGATAAAGTGAAGATGGGACAGGAAAGGGGTTGAGGAGGAAATAAGAGGAGAAACAACTAAAATTAGGGGTTATAGGAAAGGTATCCAAATATAGTAGAATATTCCTAATAAATATAAAAATATGAAGGTGATATAAGTGAAATTACCAAATAACAGGGGAGGTTAAATCTCAATTTGACAATTCTTTTCATCAAATAATCAATCCTTCAAGGACTGGCATTGAGGTACATATAAGGGACTTATTGACCAAAAAGTTCCAATGGGAATCCTCAACAACCCATGCCATTGACAAATTTACAGGTTGCTCTTGAAAAGCTGACCATAAGACACTGTTGTTAATGAGAACACCTACATAACTTGTGACCTTCACCAGCCTCAAGAGGGCTAAACCAGACCTTGTCCTTGCCACAAAGCAGCTAGCCCACTTAGGGTGGAGTTTCTGAGATAAAGAAAGCCCTTTTGTCCTGCTGTTTCTTTGCCTCTCCTGAAGTTCCTGCTATGAGCCATGCCCAGCTGAGCTGCTTTACCTGCCTTCCAGACAGAACAAGATGCTAATTAGGACACAAGATCCTGGCTTACTGGGGGATGGGTTTCCCTGCCTATATATTCTCAAACTCTGAAATACACATTGGACCTTGATTGGAACCTTTTAACTTGGTCTGGTTATTTCTCTCACAGTCCATTCCCCTGTTTTCCCCAGGCCCCTGCTTCTCTTTCAGGAACCTGGTTTGCATAGATGTTAGCAGCTACAATAACTCACTGAACATGGGGAAGTTGAACTGCTGAGTACGCAGAGCCTACTATTCTGCATTCTAGATGTTTTGGCACAGGCTTGCACACTACCAGTGGGGAAATGTAAATACCAAGTGGGCCATAAAACCTTGGCTCTACAATGATGTTTTGCCTGTAAGATATGCTAGTGCAACGGCAGCATACAATTTGTGAGAATCAGCAACCAATATTTGATTTGGCTGAAGTTCCACTCTGCGAGATGGAAGCCATGCTGGACGCTACTTGAGTGACTAAGAACTTAAAAATATATAGCCATGTACCTAAGGAAAAATCATGTACTACGTTTGTAGTAAAGGGACAATGTAATCAAATGACTGCTAATGACATTCTGTTATACTCATAGATGGAGGGCCTTGCTCAGCCGTCTTCAAGAGAGGGTTCACACTGCAGTAGATGAAAACAAATACCACCAAGATCCACAGCAAGAAAATACTGAGTTTCTGTATTTTAAAGAGAGCTAGAGAATAGCTTTAAACAGGAAGCCTCCATCAAACAATCTCCCCTCAGGAATGAGAAAAATCCCTTGGAAGTAGAGATCGTAATAGCATAAAGTCAGAGAAAATGGAGGACACCAAGAATACAAGAAATCAATAGGATCAGAGCACATGTGAACTCATGGAGACAAAAAAGTATATCTAATACCTAATATACTATCTAATATATATTACATTCATATACATAACACAGTATTGTAAATATGATAGATGTAGATATGTAGATATATGCTTTTACACTACAGGTCCTTTGAGACATATTAAGATTTCCAGTTTAGTGTTTTGATGGGATGCCTGATTGTGTGAACAAGTGTGTCTCTGTTTCTTGTAACTTCTCTTGGACTGCTTTTTTTTTTTTTTTCATTTTGTTCTTTTTAATTTTTCTTCTTTTTTGGGGGGTCCAAATCTGATGTATTAGCTACTTTTTTACCTTGTTATATTTTACTTCATTTCATTATCATCCCTAGAAGCATGCTAGTTTTTTAAATGAGAGACAGGCAAAAGGAAGATTAGGATCTGAGGTGAGGTTAGCAGAAGCTAGGCAAAAGAGAGTAGAAATTGTAGTAGGAATATATTATGTGAAAAAAATACGTTCAACAAAGGGTAAAAAAGAGATTAGCTGTCCACCTAATACCTTATAATATATGGATAAGATCAGATGATTCTTTGTCTTTGAATAACTACAAACCATTAATGCACCATTGTTTTAGAAATTAGGAAAATAAGAACTGTTACTTTTTAAATTACATTTTAAGAAAATATACTATTTGGGGAGACCCTTTGTGCTTGTCATTTCTTGTACATATACAATCAGAAATAGATTTATTTATGTGCCTTTGTATATCACTGTGCTTTGCTCATATTTGACCTTAATCATCCTTCTTTGTCCCTTGAACCCTCCCTCTTGTTCCCTTCCTTTCCCATAGGATCTTCAATTTATTTTCATTAAATATATGCATATTTATATATTTATTCTCAATGTCATATAGGATAAAATCATGTATGTTTGTTCCTACTTACATAGTACAGTGTTTTATTTTGCAAATGATGTAGAAATAACTTGAGACCATCGAAGACTATGAAATGTAATTGTATAATAATTTTAAAAGGACAATATAATAAAGGACAGTAGAACCCTGTGGTGAATTTATTATGGTAACCTTTCTCTTTTCCTCTTCTGTGCTTAAGTACACAGGCCATTTTTCTTTAGTATTCAAAGATGTTTTAGCCATACTTTAAAGATACACCTTACATTAAAGTGCTTATATTTGAATAGAATCTACTAAATGTATTTAAATTAATTGCTACACTTGATACCCATAATGACCTTTTAAAAACAAGCTGTCTTAGTCAGAGTTTCTATTCTTGCACAAACATCATGACCAAGAAGCAAGTTGGGGAGGAAAGGGTTTATTCAGCTTACACTTTCACATGGCTGTTCATCACCAGAGGAAGTCAGGATTGACACTCAAGCAGGTCAGGAAGCAGGAGCTGATGCAGAAGCCATGGAGAGATGTTCCTTGTTGGCTTGCTTCCCCTGGCTTGCTCAGCTTGCTCTCTTATAGAACTCAAGACTTCCAGCCAAGGGATGGCACCACCCCCTTGATCACTGAGAAAATGCCCCACAGCTGGATCTCATGGAGGCACTTCGCCAACTGAAACTCCCTTCTCTGTGATAACTCCAGCCTGTGTCAAGTTGACACACAAAACTAGCCAGTACACAAGCTAAACATATCTTGTTATTTTGGTACTGAGGTTTAACATGCTCCATTAAAAAATAAAAATAGTATACATTTAAAGATACAACTAATTATAGTTTATTGACCTTTTAAATATGCAACTTTTCATCTTCTTGTACAATATTTTTCTTATCCAATGTGATACTTCCTGGTCTTTCATAAAGATTCTACGGCTTTCACTAATTGATCCTAACCTGTAGCCATATGTTCATGCTTTAATTCTCTATGGATTTTCCAACTTGTTTTATTTCCCAAAGTAACTTCTATACTTGAAAACATATCTTATTCAACTAAAATTGATTTGTATCATTTTTGTCCACCAGAATTTGTCACTTACTTATTTATTCTGATCATATTTGAAAATCTGATTTACTTCCATGTATCCAAAATGGCTTATAAAATTTTTTTTCACTACTGCTCCAAAGAAAAATAAAATGGTTAGTAACATCAGTAAAAATTGGTTTCCATGGAGAATTTTTAGATTTATTACTGATTTGTGTCTTATGTTATGGTGTTTTGTTACCCTTTTATTCTCCCCAAATATATCAAGAGGGTATAAAAATGTTCACTTTAATATTTACTGTCAACTGTACATGACCAAGAGTAACCTGTGAAGCAAGAGTCACAAATGAACAATTGCCCTGATCAGATGGGTAGAATGATTTTGAGTATTGATTGATGTGATACAGCACATCCCAATGTGTATAGTGCTGTCTCTAGGAAGGTCATCTTGGTAGTATAAGAAAATGGCCTGAGCAATCCCATAAATGTGCCCCTCATGATGATGTCCCCAAGCTCCTGCCTTGATGTCCTGTCCTGACTTGCAGTGATGGATTGTTACTGGAAGTATAAGCTGAACTAAACTACTTTCTCTCTAAGTTACTTTGCTCATGGTATGAGTCAGAGCAAATGAAAGCAAACTAGGCTAAGGAGAAAAGGATCAGAATCTTTCTCGTCTTTGTATATCCGGTGATTAGGATAAAACTCAGCAGACAATGTTATTTAAGTTTTTGGAATAAATACTTACAACTTTCCAAGTGATACAGAAAAAACAATGGAGTAAAAAGTAATAGTTTGATTTTTCTGAGTCCTATATCTTCTGCTGTACAGAATAGGCTTCCACAGAAATTAAATAGCAATTATAGTTATTAGAGTACAATGGATGAAAATCACCAATTAATTTCAAACTTCCTACTTAAAGCTACATATCAATAGATATAAGTAGAATTGTTTATTTTATTTGCTAATATGCCTACAAATTGAGATAGTAATTAACTCAACTAGCTTATTACATAGTCCAGACAAACATCAGACACTCCATTCTTAACCTTAGAAAACTAGATATAAAAATGTGGGTCAATAAGTACAAATCTTTGGTGTTTTCTAGAAGTAAAAAATCTTAAAATAGCCCTTAACAACATCTCCAAAAAGTAATAATATACATCTTTACATTTGAATATAAATGGAACAGGATAAAGTAAATGATAATAAAATAGGTTTTAAGTCAAGGTCCCACTATCTAGCTTTGACTAGCCTGGAATTTACTACATAGACAAGGTTGACCTTGAAGTCATAATCTTCCTACCTTAGTCTTTCAAGGACTAGAGTACTGGTTATACCACTAGGCTCTGTGTCACACTGACTTATTAATGTAAGTGAACAAAGCTTCAAAAGGTTGTTTTATTTATTTATATACATATAACAATGATATTTTAATTTTCTTTTTAAAATATTTATGTCTAGCCCTAGCATTCCCCTACACTGGGGCATAGAACCTTCACAGGCCAAGGTCCTCTCCTCCCATTGATGACCAACTTGGCCAGGAAGTGGGAGAGGGTGGGGTATGATAAGCAGGGGGAGGGGGAGAGAACAGGGGATTGTTTTAGTTTTGGGATTTTTTTTTTAATTTTTTTTCTTATTTTACTTTCTTTTTCTTTTTTCTTTTGAAGGGGAACCTGGGACAGGAGATATTGTAAATAAAGAAAACATCTAATAAAAAAATTTTAAAAAAGAGATATTAAAAAATTTATGTCTGGGTGTGAGTTTTTATATGTAAGTATTGGGGCAGTTGAGGACAAAGAAAATATTAGATACCTGGAGATACTATTATAGGCACTTGTGAGTTGTCTGACATGGATGCTGGGACCAAACTTGTGACCTCTGCATGCACAGCATGTATACTTGATTCCTAAGCCATCTGCTCTAGATGTTCCTTACGATATTATTGTAACATTTAGGCTAACAAAAGAAAGCTATGCTAATCAATTATATATACAACTCAGAAAAAGTTAAGTATAATAATCATCAATAAAGAAACAAAATTCTAATCACAGAAGAGGTGATATATTTGCTAGTGTTAAAGACAAAGTAGAATAATTTAAAATTAGTTTCTTCTGTTGTGAGTTATTGAAAGTGTTTAGTGAATATTAAATAATTGTTCATGGTTAGTATGTAGATTTGCTCATTCCCAGTTAGCACTTAGGTATTTCACCACAAAAACCTAACACTGTTTTAAGGTTAAGTCAGAGAAATGCTCTTACCTTGCAGTTCAAAATCCCTAACGGTTACCTATTCTTCTGAAGAATAACAATTTGACATAAAACATTTCCCACTGATGTGTCATTAGTAAATGTGGAAGGGCTTATGAAGGTGCCAAAGACAAGAGGGACGACAGAGAAAATAGATTCATGTAGACATGATGGTAAGGAAAAGTCTACATGCACCAATACTACATAAAATATTTCAGCCAGAGTTAGGTCTTTGGTTTCTACTAATTTCAGTTTGGCTTTTCAAACACAATATTATTCAGTACAATCAACTTTTTATCCTGATAAGTTTCTTTTCTTTTCTTATTTTTATGCCTTTTACTTTTTACATTATAAGACAATGCTTTTATATAATCTGTAATTTTCTTTTCTAACTCTATTGATCCCATTTTCCAGAGTAAAATATGGAAAAATATTTTGCTTTTTCTTTGGTTAAATTCTCTCTCTCTCTCTCTCTCTCTCCCTCTCTCTCTCTCTTTCTCTCTCTTTCTCTCTCTCCCTCTCTCTCTCCCTCGCTCCCCTCTCCTCTCTCTCTCTCATAGAGTCTTTCATCATACAATACACCCCAACGCATTTTTCTCTCATTCTACTCCTTCCAGCGCCTTACCATCTTCTTTTCCCCCCAGATCCACTCTCCTTCCCTCTCCTTTAAGAAAAAACAAGTCTCCAAAAGGCAACTACTCAATGACAAAACAAAATACAAGAAGACAAGTCGAGAACCCTTACATCAGAGCTGGACACAGCAACAGCAGGAACCCTTACATCAGAACCGGACACAGCAACGGCAAGAACTCTTACATCAGAGCTGGACACAGCAACAAAGCACGAGGAAGATCGTTCCAGGAGCAAGTAAAAGAGTCAGAGAAACATTTGCTGCCAATGTTAAGCATCCCACAAAGACACCAAGCCAACCGTCATAACTTATACATAGTGGACCTGGAATACACACATGCAGGCTCCAAGCTTGCTACTTCAAGCTTGTACCTTTATGTGCCGGGCTTAGTTGATTCAGCGGTCCATATTCTCCTGGGGTCCTCCATACTTTCTAATTCCTACAATCTTTCCTTACTCTCTGCTAAGGGATACCTGCAGCTCTGAGGGGAGAGCCCAATGGAATCCTCAAAATTAGACCCTCTTATCATAATGTCTTTCCATGAGTCTCTGCATCTGCTATTGAAGTAAACCTCTTTCTTTCTTTCTTTCTTTTTTTTTTTTTTGAGATTTTATTTATTTATTTATTTATTTATTTATTTATTTTTTATTAGATATTTTCTTTATTTACATGTAAATTTTCCCTTTCCCAGGTTCCCCTCCAAAAAACAAACAAACAAACAAAAACAACAAGAACAAACTCCTTTTGCCTCCCCCCTCCCCATGCCTGCCACCCCACCCTCTCCCACTTATTGGCCCTGGCATTCCCCTACACTGGGGCACAGAACCTTCACAAGGCCGAGGTCCTTTCCTCCTATTGATGATCAAATTTGGTAAACCTCTTTCTTAATATCAGATATTTTATAAAGGTTGCATAAATTATCAAACACTATATTAATAGTTAAAGGATGAAAAAGGAACAAAATTGTTGATGAAGATTAACCTTAATATACAATAAATTAAAATGCTTTAACTTGAACCAGAACTTATAGTATCTGTGATTGGATTATTTGACATGAATTAACCTTTTAGAGATCCAAACTTATAATCAAAGTATATCTGTCAGGCGGAAGGGGAAAGTTGCTTAGGGTGGATTCCACAACATGCTATGCATGTATTTAATTTTTAAACTATACCCTCAGTCCCCAAGCCTAATTCTCATTGATAGATCTCTTTAGGTGATTTTGTTTGATCATTTAATCATTTTGCAATAAAACCATAGATCCTTCTAGTTTATGGAAGTAGACTGGAAATAGCTTTTACTAATTAGTGAATACTAATGTGATTAGATAAGTCAATTTTGTTTTGAGTTTAGAATAAGACAACTACAAAATTTAATTGAGCATTATTTCACTAATAAAACAGTAATAGATTCTATTCTTACATGTATATGTATAAATGTGTATTTGTATCCGCACACAACTATGCACCATACACACACACACACACACACACACACACACACACACACACACGAGAAAGAGACAGACAGGAGAAAGAAAAAAAGAGAAAGAAAGAGAGCATAAGAAACTAGGTCTGCTTTTTGTTCTTTGCTTTACTTAAATTTGTTTTGAATCTTTTTTTACCTCCATGACTTGATTTTGATTAAAAATTATTAAAAAAAATTCTTCGATATGGTATGTTTCCTGGTATATTGAAATGTCATTATTTTCATATGCAAATTTATGCTGACAATATTTCTTCATCAGCCTTAGCAGAGAAAAGGGCAATAGGAATAGTGGGTTGACATTTTCTGCTCGCTTCCCACTGCTATCGAGGTAAAAGCAATTTCTGTACAAAGGGTATCTATACTGCATTGGCCTTATTGTTATCAAAGCAGTTTGGGTCATATACTTAAGAAAAAGCTATTTAAAGTAATATTATAGTGATTGACTAGCTAGAGATCACAGTATCTGGCTTATAAAGTATCTCATGGGGAGAAGATGCTTAAGTAGCTGCAGGTATCTGTCACTTGCCTCACTGTGAGTAATTCTGAGAATGACAAGATCAAGCCAGGATGGGTCAGGGAGAAAAGCTCCAATAGTGGAGCAGCCAGAGAGACATTGTCTCAATAGAGCTGGTTTTTAATAGCTTCTGAAAGATAGAATACATCTAGGAGAGGGAATGATGTATCTTATAAAGAGAGGACTGCTCCTCCAGCCAGTCGCTATTGCTTGCATGTCTCTTTTCATGCTTACTTTTGCTTCTCTTTATGACTTTTGATTATCTCGCAGAAGAGGAATTCTGCACTAAGGGGGAGCAAACTAGGGCATCTTCACCATTGCTTTAAATACTGTGAAGGTTAATGTTCAATGTAGACATTTGAAAAATAACCATGCATAGTAAACTACTATATCAAATATAGTTAAAAATGTAGCCCCGAAGTGTCATTCTATGTTAAATTTATTGGAATTTGGGAAGCGATTATTGATTTCTCACAGATATATTTTCAATACTTCTCATAGGTAAACATGCAGAATGCAGGTATGAATATGGCTTTTATTATAATTTATTGTAGCACTTTTGTTACATTTAGTATGTGTGATATTTTAGCAAAAAACTAATTATCATATTTTATAATATTAACCATTTTAAAGATTAAATCATAGCTTTAAATTTATATAAATTTCAGCTTAGAATCAAGTATTTTATCATTACTTTTCAAATTTTTTTGTATTTAAAATATTTTCAAGGTTAGCCTCTTAGCATTGGACAAATAATAAGGGGCTCATCCATATGAAAAATTAATTCTTCTTCTCCCAGAAATTTTGAGTTTCGTGCAATTCTTTGTCTAGGTGTGGAATCCCTGGAAAATTTCTCCTTCTTCATTAATAATGTCCAATGATATTTTCATTGTTACAGTCTTGTTTATGTAGCCATTTCTCGGAAAAACTGCTTTATAACCTAGGTCCTACTATTCTGAGTCTTATAAACTTTCCAACCCACATTCCACAATGTTTCCTGGGCCTGGGATGTATTTACTGCTTGTGTGTGCGTGTGTGTGTGTGTGTGTGTGTGTGTGTGTGTGTGTGTGTGTGTGTGTTACAAAAGTAATCTAAAAATAAGAGTCTATCAACTTGTACCAGGGTATTAAAAGGGGTTTGAGGGGGAATAGCTGGGAAAAGCCTGGAGAGAGATTTAAACATTTTAACAAGGACAAAAAAAACCAAACCTTCAGAAATGGTTATTATTACAAAGAAACAATAGAGAACTGGGGTGAATTCTAAGTAATGGCAAATATACACAGAAATAAAAAAAATCAAATAAATACATTTCAATAGAAAAGGTTGCCCCTTAAGTATTATTTTCCAAGTTTTCTTTCAGTAAGCTGCATACTCTTGTTTGTTTAAATATTTATGTATGTATGTATTCATGGAAACTTTAGATCTAGACCTGGTTAAAGGGAACAATTCTTCCCTTAAAGATGTTTTGCATCTCATAATCCTGTTTCTAGATTTTCTTAGCTAAGTAACAGATTAATCAGAAAAGCAGCAAACACATTTATGTATGTATGTATGTATGTATGTATGTATGTATGTATTCATTCATTCAGTTTATAATTTCATTGAAGACAATCCCTTCTTCTCTCCCATTCTATCCTCCTATCTCCCTTCTTCCATTTCCCTCTCCCTCTTCTCTAGCCCTGACCCTTGGGTACCAACCTACCCTGGCATGTCAAGTCTCATCAGGACTAAACCCATCCTCTCCAACTGAAATCAGAGAAAGCAACCCAGTTATGGGAAAGGCAGAAAACAGAGTGAGTCAGTGACCACCCTACTCCAATTATTAGGAACCCACATGAAAACCAAGCTGTGATTCTGCTACATGTGTAGGGTAACAGGGTCCTGTCTATGCCTGCTCTTTTGTAGGTAGATCATTCTTTGTGAGTTTCCATGGGCCCAGGATAGTTGGCACTGCGGGTACTGTGACTCTCCAGCTCCCTTAATCCTTCCCTTGATTCTTCCACAAGACTCACTGAGGTTTACCATACCACAAGGGTACTGGTTGATTTATGTTCTTAGCAGCTTTATTCATAACAGCCAGAAGCTGGAAACAACTTAGATGTGCCACGAGTGAAAAATGAATAAAAAAATTTTATAAATCTACATATTAGAATAGTATTCAACTATTAAAAACAAAGACATCATGAGTTTTGCAGACAAATGGATGGAACTTGGGAATACCATCCTGAGTGAGATAACCCAGATCCAAAAGGACATGCATGATATGTATTCACTTACAAGTGGATATTAGCCATAAAGTATGGGATA
>JADRCD010158232.1:0-17285 GCA_019843815.1 Montemys delectorum
GTTCATCAGTAGAGAATTCTTTGTTTAGCTCTATGCCCCATTTTTTAATAGGGTTATTTGGTTCTCTGGAGACTGACTTCTTGAGTTCTTTGTATACATTGGATATTAGCCCTCTATCAGATATAGGGTTGGTAAAGATCTTTTCCCAATTTGTTGGTTGCCGTTTTGTCCTATTGACAGTGTCTTTTGCCTTACAGAAGCTTTGCAACTTTATGAGGTCCCATTTGTCAATTCTTGATCTTATAGTAGAAGCTATTGGGGTTCTCTTCAGGAAATTTTCCCCTGTGCCTATTTGCTCGAGGTTCTTCCCCACTTTACTTTCTATTAGTTTCAATGTATCTGGTTTGATGTGGAGGTCCCTGATCCACTTGGACTTGACCTTTGTACAAGGCGAAAGGAATGGGTCGATTTGCATTTTTCTACATGTTGACCTCCAGTTAAGCCAGCACCATCTGTTGAAAATGCTGTCTTTTTCCACTGTATGGTTTTAGCTCCTTTGTCAAAGATCAAGTGACTAAGGATGTTGAACATTTCTTTAAGTGTTTCTCAGCCATTTGGTGTTCATCAGTAGAGAATTCTTTGTTTAGCTCTATGCCCCATTTTTTAAAAAAATAAAAAATAAAAAGAAGGCCAGGCAGTGGTGGCACATGCCTTTAATCTAGCACTTGGGAGGCAGAAGCAGGCGGATTTCTGAATTCAAGGCCAGTCTGGTCTACGGAGTGAATTCCAGGACAGCCAGGGCTACATAGAGAAACCCTGTCTAGAAAAACAAAAACAAAAAAAAAAAAAAGAAGAACTACACCTTGAGCAATGAAATCAGAGTCTATGCTCTGACAGTTAAGGAGACACACACACACTTCAGACAGCTAAAGAGACTGGAACCTTTAATGGGAAGTATTTCTTAGGAGATGAATATGACTTATTTAGAAGAGAGACTTCATACATAATTCTAGAAACTCTTACCTTGAAAGGACTGCTTGGCTCTCTCCACAAGTTCATCAATGGGATAGCTGGCCAGGTTTCCTCTGGCATGTTTAGTTTTGCAGTAGGTACAAGCATTGAGACACCTGTTCAAACGGGAGCAATAAATAAGGCTCAAAAACTTAAAGACATGGCATACATAAACTGGCAGGCAGAACAAACAGTGTAGTGACATTTTAGTAACATTTGCTTAATTTATATGAGATACAAAAGTAATTATCTACATGACTCATATTTACCGGCCATGAGAAGCAGAGTTGGTAATCCTGGTGACTTTTAACTATGAGAAAATGATCACAGAAAGCCACAGATTATCCTAAAACACACGACTGTACAAGGAGCAAAGTTTCTAAGGATTTTATGATTAAACACATACTTTTTTTCAGGACCCAAGTTTATAAACTCCATGATTAATCAAATGAAATTCAAAACATCATTTTTTAAAAAAAAAATTCGTAAACCACCAAAAATTTCTTTGGCTATAAAACAACTAGAAAAATTTTAGTATTGCTTTTCTATATCTTTTTATGAGGAATATTGAAACTATATTCATTGAACCTTTAGCTATGTATTTAAAAATAAGTGAATAGGCAACAGTGGCTCCACAAAACTAGAAACTTTTTAGAAAACTTGGGGCTATTTTTTTATTCCATGAGGAAAATATTAAGATGCATCTGTGACTTACATGAATCAGAGAAACAAACAGGATGGCAAGACGAGCTGTGAGAAACGTAAAAACTGACTCATGTCCTAGTAGTCTGCATCCACGGTTCAAAGCTACATTTTCCAAACTAGAATATTGATTCCTGTTGAGATGGCTCAGTGGTTAAGAGCACCGACTGCTCTTCCAGAGGTCCTGAGTTCAATTCCTAGCAACCACATGGTGGCCCACAACCATCTGTAATGGAGTCTGATGCCCTTTTCTGGTGTGTCTGAAGAGAACAATGGTGGTGTACTCATATACATAAAATAAATAAATCTTTTTTAAAAAGAATATTTATTCCTTTAGTTTAAAATTATAATTTAAATAAATGTATTATAAAGTAAACCATTTTTAATATACAAAGTGATGAGGTGTAAGAACACTGGAGGAAACAGAAGTGGACTATCCACTCTAGAGACAAGGCCTTCAAAAGACTAGTGTCACACGAATGCTTTAGATTTTCACTTTATACAAGCAGAGCTTGACAAAGGAACCTTACCAACATGAGTTTACTGGTATCTAACAGTGAGGTATATATATGAATTACTGGCCTTAGTTGTCAAACCAACATGTCTAATATCTTACAGTTTTATAACTCTATGGAACAGTAACACATATATTTTGAAAAGTATTTTACTACATACCTGATCATTAATTATCAACACTGTATTCCAAAGCAATTTATATTGCATTTAAAACCCTGAGGAGCTTCTGTATTTTTGGAAGAATGATGCTTGGCTGTACTGTTTCCTCCTCACTAAGGAAAACCTGTTAAAGCTGGAATATAGGTTCTCCTTTGGCCTTTTTTTTTTTGAGGGGGGGGTGCAGGAGAGCATATCATCAACACGGTCTACCAGATTTCAACTGTATGGGTCTTCCCTTTGAACAGGCCCCTGGAATAAACGTGAATCAAGCATCCTTGGGATGGATTGCTAGAGCCTGTATTTAGCAGAAGTGAGGCTCTGGGTTCGATTTCCAGTATGAAAAACAAAACAAAAACAAACACCCAAAACAATAGGAATCATCCTAGCTGTACAAATGAAGACAGAAGGTGCTCATCCCACAGGGACTAAGGTAAGGCAATGTATATTCAACAACAGTTATTCTCTGGCATAAGGCCATTTGTTTAAAAGCTATGCGTCTCTCCCTCAGTCTGAGAACGTGGAGCCAGGCTTCCTGTCTGCACTGGCCTCTGCCTGTGTCTGCATGCCCACTGTCAGTCATCTGTTCTGTGTCTCATCTTCTTGCTGTGTCACTTCATAATGACTTGTTCTGTTTCAAATTCTGGAACTCAATTCCCAGTACTCTGCTGGGAACCCTGGGAGGCCAGTGTGCACACTGACTTCCTTATGTGTTCTCAGGGACCTGGGATTCCCCTCTAACTGGCATTCACAGAAGTCAGCACTGTTCTTGGCAAGCTGCCACAGCAAGCTCTAATGCTACTTTAGGGACCCTGCACTGGTTTTTGTCCCATCCAGATGAAGGGCAATGACAAGTTCTGGGACAATCTTGAGAGAAGCTACTAGCACTTCTGACTGCGGTTGCTTCTTAAAAGACACCACACTAAAGGAAAGGGTGTGGAAAGAAAAATGGGCAGAAGGAAAGTAGAAGTATTTTAAACAAAATATAGAACTGATAAGGTTAAACTGTGTAGAAAAGTTTTTTTGCACTTGGTAAATTTTATATAGCAGTCACTTGGTATTTATGCACTGTCATGTGAGAAGTATCCTCAACTCTGTGGAACACGTGTACTGTATGTCCAACTCTGTGGAGCATGTGTACTGTATGTCCAACTCTGTGGAGCATGTGTACTGTATGTCCAACTCTGTGGAACATGTGTACTGTATGTCCAACTCTGTGGAGCACGTGTATTGAGGACATCTTTAAGCGCAGGTGTAGAAACCAAGCAACAGTTCCCTACTGTTGTATTCAATAACAGAAGTGAAGCGACTCCATGAAAACATGCTTGTGACTACATACTAAAAAGGAAAAATGAGTGATATTCTAAAACATTCCTAATAGAAAAGCCAGGAAATATAAATACTACATTAGGAATTCAAAATATTCTCCACTCAAACACTCTTCCACACATTGTTGATGAGATATTTTGAATTCTAAATTAATTCTTATCTGTCAAAAAAAAAAAAAAAACCTTGCTATTGTTAGCAACCTTAGACTTAACAATTTTAAAGTGCACCTTTCTGTATCTAAAGTGCATACTGCTACAAACATGTCACAACACGACCAACTCAAGCAGGAAGTCTTATGTCTAACTTCTAAATAGGAGGGGTTTGTTATAATATAGAAGAAAATCACAGTGCCAAAGCACTAAAGAATGAGCTTTTTAATGTTTCAAAACAACTTTTTTGCAGTCACCAAGAACTGTGTTGACCAATCGTTTCAACACTTTAAAATGAGGGAATTCATAATAGACACTTTCAAATGTCTATAAGCAATTAAGTAACTGTCCAAGAGTAAGACTGAGCCAGTTTCTTTAACAGTCAGAGAACAAAAGATCTTTGAAGGCTTGCTGAACAGCAAGGCTGCAGGAAACCCTCACCTACCCAGGCTGCAGTGACAAAAAAGAACTCTTAGCACACCTACACATCTTGTGAGCTGGCCATTGGCCAAGAAACACCAACCAGCTCAGGAGCAGAGAGATTAAGTTGAACTCAGCAGAGCGGCCCCAAAGTCTGCGAGAGCAAATACGGAACAGCACTCTTAAACTACAGAGAGCAAACAAAATGAAATAACAAGGTGGTTCACAAATCATGAGTTCCCAAAAGACTGGAACACAGGAGAATATACTGATGCAATAGCTGACCACATGAACCAAATAAAAACAAATCCGCTTAGCATAGTCTTTTTAAAAACCTTAGATATTGTAAGTTTGAGAATAATTTAAAAACCATAGTTCCACTCCAAAACATAACTCGCATTATCTGTTTGTAATAAAGAGGGGCAGAGTGAGAATCCTCATGTGACTGAGCATCCGGTTTCTCCTTTATTCTTGGTTAAGAATAAATTTGAATATGCAAATCCACTTGAGAATAAAGCATTAACATTGAAGTATAAGTTACTGAAACAGTGTGGTACAGCCCCTTCATATACTTTAATCCTTACTTTTTTAAAAGTCAGTTGCTACAGTATAAAAATGTTTAAAAGCTTCAAGTGTGACAAAGTAATGAAGAGCTTAGTCCTGGAAAAGCTACACTGTGACTTGCCCATGGTCTTCTGCACCAAGGTATCATCATGCAAAGGGAAAATGAAAATCTAATAAATGACTTCCAAAGGATAAAGGCTGAGGTAGACCTGGCTGTTAAATAGCACCTATTGTGTCTCCTCATCAGCATTGTAAAGGACTTCTCCAAAAAAAAGGACCAAGTGTCTCAACTACCAAACAAATATAGGAGATGCTATCAGCAGACTGATGAACTCTTCAGATGTCTGCTGCCAAGGCTGAACCCCAAAGCAAAGGAACACGGAGCAACAGAACACAGCAGAAGTGAGACACCAGAATGATGACGCCTTTGGCTTCCTGAGACCAGGATACTACTCCCCTCATCACTAAATACAGATTCCCTCCAAACTCCAGAGTTTCCCTTATAATTCAGCATCGTGTTCCACTATGCCCTTCCTGGACTTCCATCTCCTGCATGTTAAAAATTACATACACTATACAGACTGCACCTTGACCCCCCTTATTCCATGACTATGAGCTTCATTCTTTATTTCAAAAGGCTACATTCATGGTTTTTCATTCCCAAGGATTTCATCTCCATTCCCTTTATCTGAAAGGATTACTCTTATGGTCAGCATCCATCAATTCCCATAAAATTCAAGACCTTTAAAATGATTTGGGAGGAATGGCAGCTAGTAATAACAAAAGAAGATGGCCGTATGCTTGCCTGATCCAAAGTTAGGCATCGTATATAATAAAGATGCAAGCGGCATTACCTGGATCTTTCATAAAGGAAACTAAAGCTCAAACGGATTATAACTTGTGCCCAAAGGTACACAGAAGCCAAGTCAGACTCAATTTCTTCCTTCTTTTTTTCTTTATGTGATACTGGAGACCACACCCAGGAGCTTAAGCAAGTTAACCTTGTGCTATTATAACCCCACAGCACAAACTGAATTCTGCATTGCTCTAATAACACAAGAACTAACTCTGCGTGAGAATACCGACTGATTGCATGAGCCTTTTAAAACCTTACAGTGCACCTGGTGAGGCTCCTTGCTAAGTATGAGCCCTAGCTGTACCACATGCGGATTTAAGTTAAATCCTCAACACTCCTGTAAAATGCTAGATACAGCTACCCATGGAACTGTAAACTACACAGTGTGGCTGGATGGAGACAAGAAGACTGCTGAAGTGTCTGGAACACTAGCCTAGCTCCAGGATCAATGAGAGACACTAACCAAAGGAATAAGAGAAAGACACATAAAGTAAGGCACAATGCTCTGGTCCTTCCATATGACAGGGTGTCTATACATACCACTGGCATACACCTACAAATAAATAAACAAATACAGCTGCATTCATATGCATGCAGTAATTTTTACTGTGTGCAACAACATTTAACACAGTGCTTATAGTCTACTAAGACACCAACAAATACTGGGTGCTACTAGAGATCTCACAATGGACTAGACAAGCTATTAAACCATAGCTTAGTATAGTTGGAGGCATGCTATGCAGGGAAGTCCTCAGTAAAATACATATAGGGAAACAGAAGACATCATGCCTAACAATAAGAACCTTTTCTAAAGTTAAACTTGTACTGACACTACTGTTTTTTTAATTAGATATTTTCTTTATTTGCATGTGATACAATATCTCCATTCCCAGATTCCCCTCCAAAAAAAAAAAGAAAAGAAAAGAAAAAAGCAAAAACAAAAACAAACCCTTGTCCCGTCCCCCCCTCCCCAGCTCACCATCCCACCCTCCCCTACTTCCTGGCCCTGGCATTCCCCTACACTAGGGCATAGAACCTTCACAGGACCAAGGACCTCTCCTCCCATGGATGACCTATTAGGCCATCCTCTGCTATACACATGCTGCTGGAGCCATGAGTCCCACCATGTGTACTCTTTGGTTGGTGGTTTAGTCCCTGTGCGCTCTAAGGGTACTAGGTAGTTCATATTGTTGTTCGTCCTAAGAGGCTGCAAACCCTTCAGCTCCTTGGGTCCTTTCTCTAGTCCTTCATTGGGGACCCTGTACTCAGTCAAATGGATGGCTGTGAGCCTCTACTTCTGTATTAGTTGGGCACTGTCAAAGCCTCTCAGGAGACAGCTATATCAGGCTCCTGTCAGCCAGCATTTGCTGGCATCCACAATAGTGTCTAGATTTGATGACTGAATATGGGAAGGATTCACAGGTAGGGCAGTCTCTGGATTGTCCTTCCTTCAGTCTCTGCTCCATAGTTAGTCTCTACAACTCCTTCCATGGGTATTTTGTTCCCCCTTTTAAGAAGCAACAAAGTATCCACACTTTGGTCTTGCTTCTTCTTGAGTTTCTTGTGGTTTGTGGATTGTACTTTGTGTATTCCGATCTTCTGGGCTAATATCCACTTGTTAGAGAGTGCATGCCATGTGTGTTCTTTTGTGATTGGGTTACCTCCCTCAGGAAGATATTCTCCAGATCCATCCATTTCCCCAAGAATTTCATAAATTCATTGTTTTTAATAGCTGAGTAGTACTCCATTGTGTAGATGTACCACAGTATCTGTATCCATTCCTCTGTTGAGGGACATCTGGGTTGTTTCCAGTTTCTGGCTATTAAAAATAAGGCTACTATGAATATAATGGAGCATGTGTCCTTATTACATGTTGGAACATCTTCTGGGTATATGCCCAGGAGTGATATAGCTGGGTCCTCTGGTAGTACTATGTCCAATTTCCAGAGGAACTGCCAAACTGAGTCCCAGAGTGGTTTTACCAGCTTGCAATCCCACCAGCAATGAAGTAGTGTTCCTCCTTCTCCAAAACCTCTTCAGCATCTGCTGTCACCAGAGTTTTTTATCTTAGCCATTCTGGCTGGTATGAGGTGGAATCTCAGGGCTGTTTTGATTTGCATTTCCCTAATGACTAAGGATGTAGAACATTTCCTTAGGTGTTTCTCAGCCGTTCGGTGTTCCTCAGTTGAGAATTCTTTGTTTAGCTCTGTGCCCCATTTTTTTAATAGGGTTATTTGGTTCTCTGGAGTCTAACTTCTTGAGTTCTTTGTATACATTGGATATTAGCCCTCTATCAGATGTAGGATTGGTAAAGATCTTTTTCCAATTTGTTGGTTGCCATTTTGTCCTATTTACAGTGTCTTTTGTCTTACAGAAGCTTTGCAATTTTATGAGGTCCCATTTGTCAATTCTTGATCTTAGAGCATAAGCTACCAGTGCTCTGTTCAGGAAAATTTTCCCCTGTGCCTATGTGCTCAAGGCTCTTCCCCACTTTCTTTTCTATTAGTTTCAGTGTATCTGGTTTTATGTGGAGGTCCCTAATCCACTTGGACTTGAGCTTTGTACAAGTAGATAAGAATGGATCAATTTGCATTCTTCTACATGCTAACCACCTATTGAGCCAGCACCAGCCTGTTTATCTTTTGTGTAGAGGAAGGCCACTGATTTGCTTGAGTTAATTTTATATCCAGCTACTGTGCCAAAGTTGTTTATCAGGTTTAGGAGCTCTCTGGTGGAATTTTTGGGGTCACTTAAGTATACTATCATATCATCAGCAAATAGTGATAATTTGACTTCTTCCTTTCCAATTCATATCCCTTTGATCTCCTTTTGTTGCCTAATTGCTCTGGCTAGGACTTCAAGTACAGTATTGAATAGGTAGGGAGAGAGTGGGCAGCCTTGTCTAGTCCCTGATTTTAGTGGGATTGCTTCAAGTTTCTCTCCATTTAGTTTGATGTTGGCTACTGGTTTGCTGTATATTGCTTTTACTATGTTTAAGTATGGGCCTTGAATTCCTGATCTTTCCAAGACTTTTATCATGTTTTTAAGTTATTTATTTTTGAGGTAGCATCATTTCCCCTTCCCTTTCTTTCCTCTAAATGCTTCCATATACTCTTCATTGTTATTTTGAAATTAATGGCTTCCTTTTCATTAATTATTGTTCTCTCTCTCTCTCTCTCTCTCTCTCTCTCTCTCTCTCTCTCTCTCATGCACACACACACACACACACACACACACACACACACACACGCGCGTGCGCGCGCGCACTCCTAAAGGCAGAAGTACAGTCTTCTCCGACTGTACGTCTGCAGGGCTGACCATTGCTATTGGATAACCAAGTTGGTATGTTTTTCCCTAGAGAAGACTATTTCTCCCCCTCTCAGCTTTTCCTAATTGCCTGCAGTTTCTTGTGTAGGTTTCAAGTCTCATTGGCTTTCTCCCAACCTCATCAGCTTGTTTGCTGTTGTCCATTTTAGCTCTTGTTTATATAGTTGTGTTGGTGAGACATGGATCTGGCTTCTGACATTCCTAGGAGACACAATCTAACCAGAAACTCCCTGTTCCTCCTGGTTCTTGCAATCTTTCCGCTCCTGTTTCTGCAATGATTACTGAGTCTTAAAGGTGCAGGAGCTATATTGTGGACTGAGTTCCACAACTCATGTTTTAAGCATTGTAACTTTCTGTAATGGTCTCTGTTAAAGAGAGCTTTCTAGTGATGCTGGATGATCACTACATTCCCCAGTGGGGATACAGACCCACTATTACTATTTTTAAAGAACAAAGATAAATACCAAAGTAAAAAGAATGTAAATTATAAGCATATACATACAATTTCTCAAAACTCATATTTTATTTACATGTCTTAGTTCTCAGGAGACCAGAAAGAACCACTGAAGTCACTGGAACCTATTTGCATACGTCATTCTTTATTATATCCCCAAATTTTCCTTATAAGTCTAAAAAACGTTTCAGAATTTAAAATGTACAAAAAAATGGCAAGAAAACAGTTCAACTGAGTATTGGTCTGGGTAGTGAATCCATCAGCTGATGGAGTGTAGAATGAACATCACACATAGGTGGTGGCAATAATTCCAGGTCAGTTGCCCATGTTTTCTATTTTTATCTCACAGCTTGTGTCTGGGAAGTGGTCTTGTGCCCAAAGTACCAGAAACTGTTTTTATAGAGGTGTTTATTAAGCATCAAGGTAAAAGATAAGCAAGTCTATCTTCCATGATATATGTATGAATGTAGTAAACATGCCTAGAGAGATACTGCCTTACGCTTAAAATAGAGCATTTTTCTGCTAGAGATTTGTAACAAGTTTATGAACAGGATCATTTGATACAGTCCATGCATCAAGCCACAGAAAGGTTACAAAGCAGGCATACTACAAAGGCTCTGTAGATGGGGCTGTGTGGAGAACTGCTTACACTTCTGAATTTGTGGAAAAATCTAACAAAAAAAAATAGAAATAAAAAACTTCAAGCATAGTACTCATCAAGGTCATTCTCTAATTTTACAGCTAAAAAATAAGTACGACACAGTTTTGCAAATAGAACCCAAGAAGAAAACACAGATTGGCAATACAACTTTCTTCCTGGCTAAAGACAGCATTACCATATGCACAGGTCCCATCAGAACCAGAAAACCTCCAGAAGGATTGAGAAGGAGAAAGCAGGGTGGAAGCATGGGCATTGGCAAGGTTCTGGGGAAAGAGAATTCATTTTAGTTGAGTTGATCTATTTTAAATGGTTATTTGTATCATACTTTAAAAACTGGTCTCAAATGTTTCTAAAATTCATTTACTTAAACACAATCTTCATGAATGACACCATATAAATGTACTGTCTTTGTAAGCAGAACATAAAGAGTAAAATCTCCACAGTATCTCAGTCCTGTTGTTAGTGCCTCAAAAACCAGCAGAAGTGTATCAGAGCCAAAGACCAACAGATGCCACGTTTTCTCTTCTCATTGACTCATCTTTATTTATTTAGAGGAATAAAAAGGGAGACATACCCCTACTACCAAATCACTTTTTTAGGGAAAAAAGATTTATTCCATTTATCTATCTATCTATCTATCTATCTATCTATCTATCTATCTATGTATGTGTGAATGTACAACACCATGTGTGTGGGTGTTCATTGGAGGACAGAAGAAACATTAAGATCCCTAGACATAGAGTTACACATGATTGTGAGCCACCCAACATGATGCTGAGGAACCAACTTTGGTCCTCCATAAGGGAATCAAGTGCTCGTAAGTGCTGAGTCGTCTCTCTAGTCTACTATCAACTTATTTCTGTTGCTGGTATTTGTTGTTGTTGTTGTTGTTATAAGTAGAAAAAGAATTCACACTGAAGTTTATATGGCAGTTTATAATCATCCCTAACTCCAGTTCCATCAGATGCACTTGCTCAACTCAAAGGGGACCAGGCACACAAATAGTGACCAGACATACACACAGGGAAAACACTCATAAGCATAAAATAAAATAAATAAATCTAAACAAAATTTTAATTTGATCAAAGGACTTGCTGATACACAACAGAACTGGCAGGCCTACAGATCTCAGCCTCACTCTGAGAAATCAAAACTGTCTCTGCCAGTGCACTCTCATGCTTTAGAGTAGGACAGTGGGGTTAAACATCTGGCAAGTCTTATACTTGCTTTCTTTATTTTAGTCTTTGGGGACCTTAAAAACATTTTCCCAAATTCCTGCACACAGAATTCTATTGCTGCTGAGGTGGTCTTTTTATGTTAAACTCTTGACCAAAGTTGAGACTTGAAACCTTATATTGCATCCACACAAACACTATGGTGTAAAGAGAAAAGAGCCAGATAGACCTAAAATAATGAACAATTGTAATATGGAGGAACTTTGCATATGAAGAAATTAAGATAAATCTTTCGTTGACCATATACAAGAATGGAGGAGTTTTGTTTTGTTTTGAGGATGTCTTTTGACTGACTCTGAAGAAAAGAGGACACAAAATTCTACAAGTGGTAGAGATGGGAAATAAAACAGTGGCTATAGAAAACAACTTGACAGTTCCTTAAAAAGGCAGAGAAGAAATATGATACCAAAGAAACAAAAGAACTACATACAAACACTTACATATAGACTTGTTCAAGAATGTATAGAGTAAATATTGCTCTTATAGCAAAAATGCCAAAGAAACACAAATATTGATCAGAATTAGAATATACAAAGTAAATCTTGTAGGCACATAAAATAGAATAGTATCTGGCCTTGAAAAATTAAATCTGTCACATGCTTCCCCTAGGGAGAACCATAAATGTACAACACTAAGTGTAAAACGGAAATCACAAAAGGACAAAGAGATGTGACTCCAACTGAAAGGTAAGTAGTGTAACCAAATGCAGATGCAGAAAGTAGGAGAGTGCCAGGAATGAAGACAAGAGGGGGCAGGGATGCTGTTGTTTAATAAACACAATCTAAGCTTGGGGAAACAGAAAGACTCTGGAGTCAAGTGGTGGGGAGGGCCTTCCAATAAACACTAAGACTGAGGTAAGTACTCCCAAACTGCACAACCAAGAGAAGGAAAATGCTCAATTTTAAGGTGTGTGTGTGTGTGTGTGTGTGTGTGTGTGTGTGTGTGTGTGTGTGTGAAAAATAAGGAGAAAAGGTCTCCCTCTCTGATCCAGGATAGCCACTTCCTAATGTAGTTCAGGTTAGACTCAAATTCACTGTGATCCTTACACCTTAACTTTCTGAGTTATAAGTATGAATCACTACTTGTGGTTTAAAACACATAGACTAATTAAGAGACTGGGAAGACAGCTTAATTGATAAAACACTTGCCTAGCCAACTGAAATCCAAGGCCAGTTAGAGACATCTCCCAAAAAAAATCATATCTGTGAGTGACCTCTGAGCAAGAGATGGGAGAGAGGGAAGAGGGAGAGGGAGAGGGAGAGAGAGGGGGAGAAAGAAAAGGAGAGGGACAGGCACAGGGAGAGGGAGGGAGAAGGAGAGAGGGAGAGGTTGAGAGAGAGAAAAAGAGAACGAAGGGGAAGGGAGGAAAGGGGAGGGAGGGAGGAGAGGAAGGAAGGAGGGAAAGACAGACAGACACTCAGACACTGGACTGTTTAATAACACTGAATAATAATAACTGAAAAGGAGAATGAACTTCTACAGAAAACGTCAGGAGTTCACAAATCACCTAAAGACTGTGATCTGTTTCCTACAAGTCAGACATGGCAGTTAAATTTCAATACAAACACGAAGAAACAGGACCCAAGAAGCTTCATACAGAATTAGTTGTATGTTGTCGCCAAACAAATCCCACTGCTAAATATAATGAAGTGTATTAAACAGCAGAAATTGTTCTTTCTTCCCAAAGCTCTTTCCACACAAACATAAAGCAAGAGCAAGTCCACATGTGCTGTTGTTATTTCATCACTGACTGTTTTGCACAGAACAAGAGTGTTGTGCCTACACACCATTTCTCAGCATCAACACCCATTTTCTTATGCAATTTCAAGTTTGGTTGGCAGCTCAGAGACATTTTTTCCAACCACAGACAAAACGTCTTTTGATATTCAAAGAAAATGTTCAAGGAAATGTTCCCAATAAAAGACAACAAAAACAATGGCATGTAAGTGCATCAGCAGTCTAAGGAACAGCTGAGGTGACTCCAATTAACCTCCAGTGGGATGTGACAAGGTACTAGCAACACACCTAGTCTATGTCTGCAACCAGAGCCTCAGAAATGCTTGCAGAATGCCACGATGCTGGGTAGGAGGCAGGCAGAAACTTCTGTTTGTTTTTCGAGACAGGATCTCATAGCTCAGGCTAACCTTTTTTTTTTTTTTTTTTAACAAATTTTTTTTAAATAAAGAAAAGGAGTCCTGGTTTGAGGGTACAATCCATCATAAGAGAGAAGCATGGTGAGCAGAGAACTTCTAGGTGTGAGGGCAGGAGAATGATAAGGACAGTCACATCAGATGTACAGTCAGCAAGCAGAGAGGAAATTCTGGCACCCACCCAGTCTCTCCTTTATATGCAGACCACAACCCCAGCCCATGGGACGGTGCCTCCAAATTCACAGTGGGTCTTTCCCACTCTCTTGAATTCAGAACTGTCTCTCTAAGATTCCAGATCTCATCTAGTTGACCAAGGAAGACTGATCATCACAGAAAGCTCTGCACTAAGCCACACAATGAAATTAAGACTTTGGTCTCAGAATTCTGGACAACTTCCATTATTCTTTCCTCCTCCAAGACTCTGAGCTCCTATCTCCTGTCTCTACTTTTACACAGCTGGGATTACAAGCATATGCTGCCACACAAAGCAAGTAGAAACCAGGGCAGGGTAGAATGCTAGGACAGAATTCTACCAGCTGACTGAGTACAGCTTCAGCCACCAGAACTGTAGTATTGAATCTTCCATGTAACCCTGACAGGCTTTTAATGTTCCATATACTAACATATGCTATAAAAGGCCTTGATAATGACTGTTCCACTCTAATTTCTCACTTCTTTGATGTTACAGAAAACTGGCTTCTACATGCAATATTTAGTGTTTGAAATTTAAATCCTATCAAGTACCTTGAAATCTCATAAAGAGAGATGATTTTTATTTAGACATATATTTATAAGTCATATATATATAATTTATAATACATATGTGTATATAGAAGCATGTGTGTGTGAGTGTGTGTGTTTATATGTAAGGACTGTGACATAGCTTACCAATTAAGAGCTCTGACTGCTCCTGCACAGGATCTTGAACTTGGTTCCCAGCACCAATGTTGAGCAGCTCACAATCACCTATAATTCCAGATTCAGGGAATCTGATGCTTTCTTCTGGACTCCATAAATACTGGTGTGCATGTACTACACACACATGCACGCACACACACGTGCACGCGCACACACACACCACATAAATAAATTATAAACAAATTTTAAAATGTGTAAAGCTGTACAATGACAGATGGAGAATGATACATGAAGCACCAACAGCACTCACTGTTCCAGGCTCTTTAGACACACTATGCAAACTCTGAAAAGCACCCCCGTGAAGTAGCTGCCACTGGTATTCTCTCCAAAGATGAAACAGACATAGAAACATAAATAACCTGACAAATATCGCAAACATTACACAGCTGGTTAAGTAGGTGAACCAGACAGTCTGGCTCCACTACACACGGCTGCAACCATTACACATGCTACATGTCATAACCTATTGGAAATAAAGATAAATTTGATAATGCTTAACCAGCTCTTTAATAGGAACATAATAGAAAATATTTCAGTTGTCTTGTTGATCCCAGTATTATTTTACTTTTGTTTTTAACTGTAAACCACTATCCTAAAAGTCTGTGTGTCTTGGAGGGTTAAACACACAAGTGAAGCCTAAATTTTTGGTAATGTTGATTACTATCAGGAAAATATTTAACGAAGATTATAAAGGGCTACTTGTAAAAGTCTTTTCCAAAAGGCAAGCATGGAAGAGCATGTCATCCCAGCACCAAGAGGCTGAGGCAGAACTATGAGGCTAGGGCCAGCTATAAATGAAACAAACAAAAAAAATCCTTCCATCTTCTTCCTAATTTTATGATCAGTATATAAATATAAAAATGAAGGCAATGGGATTAGTACCTGGCACAGTAAAGGAATAAGTATATTATCTTTGGAGGACATAAAAGAGCAGAGGACTAATCAAAACTTTCACAAACTGGCACATAACGCAATCTTTCAGCACATCAGATGCACAGCGTTGAGGTGCAGGTAGACAACTCAAAATAATTAGAGGTCTGGAGGAAGCACAGAGTTCATGCTAAGTGTGACTCATGCATCTCACAGCAAAACAAAATCCACCAGACATTTATCTCTGCAAAACAAGACACTGGGTCTGGCAGCAGCCCACAAGCAAGAAAGACCACGTGAAAGTCAGACACTCGTGTGCTGGTTAAAAATAAAAGGGTGAGGAGGCACATGACGAGCCATGACTCCCAGCTGACCTCTGAGACACACGATGCCATTTATAGCATCCACAGCATTTCAAAACACCTGAAAACACAACATTCACTAGACAACTCAGCAGGAAAACTGAAGGCCACTTTGTAAGTCAGAGTCCCAGTAAGATCTGCTCCATCTGAAGAACAAAATCGTGAGATGTCTGTCACACTGGCTTCAGTGACAAGGCTTCTGTCCCTGTGAACACGAGGTCAGTGTAGTTAGCCCTCCCTGTCTTTAGCTCTATAGGCTGAGTCCACAGGTATGGAGAAGAGATCTATCCCGGCCTCCCTCATGCAGGAGAAAAGGCAGACTGCCACAGATACAGCCACCCAAACACTGATTCTATTTGAAAGGTTGTGAAATCATGGCCCAGAGAAGACTGCTTTCAGACACAATTCGGGTCCCAGCTGTTAGGAAAGACAGAGAGGCTTTTGCTCCCAAAATGTACTATAAAGAATTCACCTCACCCCCCATCCCACAAAAATCAATAAAACAAAATGGAAAACCAAACCCAACAAAGCCATCATGAAACTAAGAGCACAAGGCTGGGACCTGTGATGGAGCCTGACCAAGCGTATTTAACAGTGTTTCATTGAGTCACAACTAATAACTAGCTAGTATTAATAGCAACAAGCAAGAGCCATGTGTGATCCATTAATTGTACTATTATCATCAGCAACATTTATAATTTTTTTACATTTATTTTGTTTTATATGCATAGATGTTTTGTCTGAATATATGTATGTTAACTATGTGCATACCGATGGAGGTCAGAATAGAGTGCTGGATCCCCAAGAACTAGAATTAAGATGGTTATGAACTATATGTGAATATATATATAAACTATATGTGTGGATGCTGAGAATTGATCCTAGGTCCTCTGTGAAAGTGTTCCAAACAACTGAGCCATCTCTCCAGCCATAGCAACAGTTTTAAAGTAAATACAGACTGTCACTGAGTGATATACACCCAGGCCCAGAACTATCAGAGGAATATGTTCAGGACAGTAGTTAGAAAGCCACAAGGATTCACTACTCTGTGTGTGTGTGTGTGTGTGTGTGTGTGTGTGTGTGTGTGTGTGTGTGAGAGAGAGAGAGAGAGAAAGAGAGAGAGAGAGAGAGAGAGAGAGAGAGAGAGAGAGAGAGAGAGAAAGACAGAGAGACAGAGAGACAGAGAGACAGAGACAGAGACAGAGTCAGAGACCGAGACAGAGAGAGAAGCAAAGCCCTACAAAAGCATCTGCTCCCTCTACCTCTCCATGCATCTTCTTAGGTCAGTAACCATTTTACACCAACCAGCAACCATTATAACTTCAGCCTTACCCACTTACACTCCTTAATAAAGCCCAAGTCTCAGAGGGGCTCTGTTTAAAAACCTGTTATAATCATGTGCACATCCACCCTGCCCATTGAAATCACTAATTCCATATGGATTTCTTGAACATTTGACCTGTATGTGAGGAATTAGAAAAGTGACTAAATTATAAAGTTTGAATAGAAAGAAACTGTGGAAAAGAAGACTCAGAAGAAGAGCTACACATAAGAGAAAGGACTAATAATGAAAACTCAACAACAGTCCCAAGTACCACAGGGAGCGCAACTGTTCTCTCTAGCCTCATCGGAAGAAAGGTGGGTAGCATGGGGCGGGGGGGGGGG
>JADRCD010158238.1:8654-21754 GCA_019843815.1 Montemys delectorum
AGAAATGTGAAAGTAAGCTGAATAAACCCTTTCCTCCCCAACTTGCTTCATGGTCATGATGTTTGTGCAGGAATAAAAACCCTGAGTAAGACATATTGGTACCAGGAGTGGGGTATTCCTGTGACAACCTGACTATGTTTTGGGGAGGACTGTAGAAGGACTTTGAAACTTTGAGCTAAAAGAGCCACTGGCTGTTAAAAACTCTGTAGAATATTCTATAGGAGCTTGGAAGATCATGTTGAAAACAGTGCAGAGATAGAGGCCTGGCTTGTAAAATTTCAGAGGGAATATTAAAGACTCTTATCAGGGCCATGTTGTTTGATTGTGAAGATTCTGTGGTTTTGGTTAACTGGGGCTGAAGTATCAGCTGTGATTAACAAGATACCAGAACTACTAAAACAAAAACTTTGCATTACTGGGACTATTGATGCTGGTTAGCTAAGAAATTAGCAGTGATTAAGAAGAGGCCAGCATTATTGAGGTGACATCTTCTGGGAAGTGTTTTCTGAGAGCACAAAGAGGTTGTGTTCCAGAGATAGCCAAGGTTGTACCTTGTGCTGCAGCAAGACTTGATAATATGTAAGAGTCACCCAGGTGGTACTGGTTTTAAAGGCATGAAGGGGTCATAAAGAGCAGCTGAGGCTCAGCAGAGTGAGGCCAGAGAAGACCATTAGTGAAGGTGCAGCCTCAGTTACAATTAATGGCCCAAGACTAAAGGGGTCATGCAAAAAATTTGAGGCCTGGCACCATAAGGAGAGCCTACAAGAGGCTATTGGTGAATTCAGCCTAGTTACAGCAAAAGACTGTGTTTTGGGAATGCCAATACCATGCAATGACCACCAAAAACAGCAGCAGCAATAGAGTACAGGCATCTAGAGCCCAAAAGACAAGGTATGTGCTACAAAGGGCAGAGCTGGAGAAGTGACCCAAGCCCTTGGAAAAATCCAAAAGATTGTGAGTGGATCCCAAACATTGGACGGTTAGAATTTAATTTTTGATTTTGATTGTGACTGTGCCCTGTTATTTTTCCTTCTTGAAAAAAAAATATTTTAGTGGAGCCCACAGTTAAGAAACTTTAAATTTTAAAAGATATTAGACATTTTAAATTGATTAAACTTTTAATATATAAAAAATGTGAGACTTTAGATCTTGAAAATGAGTAAGGGTTGAGGCTTAATAGTGATATGTTTGTGTGTCAAGTTGACAAGGGGTCAATTATACTGGCTAGTTTTGTGTGTCAACTTGACACAGGCTGCAGTTATCACAGAGAAGGGAGCTTCAGTTAGAAAAGTGCCTCCATGAGATCCAGCTGTGGGGCATTTTCTCAATTAGTGACCAAGGTGGGAGGGCCCCTTGTGAGTGGTGCCATCCCTGGGCTGGAAGTCTTGGCTTCTATAAGAGAGCAGACTGAGAAAGCCAGGAGAAGCAAGCCAGTAAGGAATATCTCTCCATGGCCTCTGCATCAGCTCTTGCTTCCTGACCTGCTTGAGTTCCAGTCCTGACTTCCTTTGGTGATCAACAGAAATGTGAAAGTAAGCTGAATAAACCCTTTCCTCCCCAACTTGCTGCATGGTCATGATGTTTGTGCAGGAATAAAAACCCTGACTAAGACAATACCTTTTAAGGATACATTGCTAATACTTTCAGGATGGGAAAGGTCAGGGATAGAAGATTCATTACCATATTTCAGGGTGTTCTTAGGGAATAATACCATATCGGGGGCTTAGCTGGTTGCTGACATTCAAAACCAATGGTGAGATCAAGCTTGACTAGTGGGTCTGTGGTATATTCCCACAGCCTCCATTTGGGCATTCCTTGTACCAGTTCCAGGAGCTAATAATGAAGACCAGCTGAGGTCAGTATATTTATTTTATTGTTTCAAGTCTCATACACATTGAAAGGTAATGGTGAGAATTAAGATATGATAGAAGGTCATTGTATTTGGTGTCTGCTCCCATGTGTACAGGCACTTCACTTTAAATTACATTTGTTTGTCTTTTGAGACAGGGTCATGATGTCCCAAACTGGCTTCAAATTTACAGCCTTGCTGTTTCAGCTGAGGTTACGTATATGTCTATTGCTTGGCTTGGCTAGATATCTTTCATCAACAGTCTAGAGTCACTTGGGAAAAGATAACCCCAACTGTCCTATATAGATAAGCATGTGGGGCATATTCCTGATATATGACTGGTGTGAGTTGGCCCAGCCCACTGAGGGCTATACTACCTATGAGCCTGTGGTCCTGGATGGTATAAGAAAACAGGCTGAACAAACCATGGGGAGAAACCCAGTGAGCAGACTTCTTTCCTGGGTTCTGCTTCAAGTTCTGTTTCTGGGTTTCTGGCTTCAGTAACTATCCTGAATTCCCTTCATGCCAGACTACAACTGCAAGGTAAAATAAGCCCTTCCTCTCCCTCCATGATGTTTTTGGCCATGCTGTTTCAGCAAAGCACTAGAAACCCTAAGACACTTTACAGTCAGCATGTCATAGGCACAATGGATCAGTGTGATGCTTGCTCTGTAGAAATTTTAGCAATTCAGATGCATTAATGTAGCACTAAAACAAATGAACATGCTGTCCTAAAAAACAGCCAAGCTACTATTAAACATTTATTTATTTATTTATTAAAATGGGAAAATATAGATGTTTAATGAAAGCTGAGTATTCCACAGTCGTATTCTCTGTGTCTTGGCCAGATGTGGGTTGCTTGCTTAGTTACCATCCACTGCAAATAGAAACTTCTCTGATGAGAGTTGAGAGATGCATAAATCTGTAGATATGACAGGTCATTAGGAGTCAGATTGATATTATGTCCACTTAGTGGAATGATAGTAATAAATTCTCTCTACCCTAAGACTTATAAGCTGCCTAGTCATGGGCTCTTAGTTCAAGAATGGAGTCAATCTTGTGGAACAGCATTTAAATCCATTCAGAAACTAGTTGGTTTACCATTGTACCAGTAGATTTGTATCTCTAGGCCAGTAATTGTTTTACCTTGCAGGGTCACAGATGAATGAGATAAATAGTTTTCTCTCTGGTAGCATACACAGCATCTTCAACACTATGTAAGCTATTAAGTAAGAGTGAAGCTTCTTGGTCAATACTAGCTTAATATATATTCATATTATGTGACTCAAGTATGTGAATTCTTCAGTAGTGAAGTATTGCTATCACATTTTGGAGGGTAAACAGTAGCCTTGCCAATACATTCTTCCCTCCCAAGAGATCAGAAGTCATTGAGGAAGACCTATAGGGAGTGAATGAATACAAAGAACAGTACCTTTTGGACACAACAGAGCAAGTGCACGTATGAACACAAAGAGGTTACTACAGTATGTAAAAGCCCTATGCAAGCACAAGCTAGACCAAATTCTAGCATACAAAGGGGAGACAGGCATGATCTCCTGCTCCTAGCCAAGTAACACTACCACCAATAGCTTCTGGGAAAGGTAAAGTCAGTATTCTTTAAGAGTTTTGTCACTGCTCTCTCCAGAGTTATCTTTAGTCCTGCTGCAACTTCCCTACCTGAGCTCCTCCTCCCAGCCTGTCTTAGGGTTTTATTGCTGTGAACAGACACCATGACCAAGACAACTCTTATAAGAACAACATCTCATTGGAACGGGTTTACAGTTTCCAGGGTTCAATCTACTATCATCAAGGTGGGAGCATGGCAGGATCCAGGCAGACATGGGGCTGGAGGAGCTGAGAGTTCTACATCTTTATCTGAAGGCCACTAGGAGAAGACTGGCTTCCAGGCACCTAGCATGGGGATTTTAAAGTCCAAACCCACAGTGGCATACCTATTCCAACAAGGCCACACTTCCAAATAGTGCCATTCCCTGAGCTAATCTTACTCAAACCACCACATAGCCTAATTAGGCCTCCTTGTATGGACCCAGGATCCCCCTAGCCTCATTGCCACTCTCAACCTTTCCTTCTAGCCCATCTCCACTTATTTGTGACTCCCATTGACCTGCAGAATACTATACTACCAGGAATCCTCACCCTAACATAATTTTCTGGTACCCAGAGCGGCTTTCTACTAGTGACCCTTAAGTCACCACACTTGGCTGGGACTTAGGGATTCCAAAGACATCATACATGGCTAGGAGACAGGTTGGGTGATAGCAACCAAAAAATGGAAAACCCACCCAAGAAAGATGAGATCAGATACCAAGAAACACATCAACTGTACCTCATGTGCCTAGATTCCAGCACAACCATACCCACAAGACAATATTCCTCTTCTAGAGGCCAGCAATTCTTTTGTAATAGGCTCTGAGAAAAGAAATTTAGGTGAAATATAAGACAAAGACTTAAAAATAGCAACTATATATATGTTCAAGGACCATAATGAGAAAAATGCTTAATGATGACCATGAAAACACAATCTGTTGAATGAAAGTAGAATTTAACAAAAAATAAAAATATTAAAGAAAATTCAAGGTGAAACAAAAATGAAAATGAAAAACTCAGATTGACAAACAAAAATATCAGAGATAAGCCTCTGTAACAGATTAAAAGACCCAAGAGAGGTAATTTTAGGTCTTGAAGATGAGGTAGAAGAAAATGAATAGCTTGGTCAAGAAGTATATTAAATAATAATAAAAAATCCAATAACAACAACAAAAACAACAACAAAACACTCCAGGTATAAAACATGAAGGAAAACTGAGGCACTATGAAAAGAACAAACCTATGAATAATAGCTATAGAGCAGTGGTTCTCAATTTTCCTAATACTGTGACCCTTTAATACAGTTCCTCATGCTTTGGTGACTCCCTTATCATAAAATTATTTTTTTTTGCTACTTCATAACTGTAATTTTGCTACTGCTATGAATTATAATGTAAATATCTGATATGCAGTATATCTGATACGTGGCCCCTGTGAAAGGGTTGTTAGACCCGCAATGAGATAGTGACCCACAGGTTGAGGATCACTGGTATAGAGGAAGGAGAAAAGCATAGGACAAAGGCACAGAAAATAATTTTAGCAAACTCATAGAAGGAAAAAAATCCCTAATATAAAGAAAGAGATGCCTATTAAGGTACAAGAACACCAAATAGGACCAGAAAGAAACTCCTCACAATACATAATATTCAAAATATTAAATTACAGAACTAAGAAGGCATATTGAAAGCTACAAAGGAAAAGGACCAAGTCACATATGAAGTCAGATCCATTTGAATAACACTTGAGTTTTTAGTGGAGTCTCTGAAAGCCAGAAGGGCCAGAATAGATGTTGTATAACCTCTAGGAGTCCACAGATGGCAGCCCAGACTACTATGCCCAACAAAATTACCAATTACAACCAATGGAGAAAGAAAAATATTTCATAATAAAAATAAATTTAAGTAATTTCTGTTTCCCAATATAGTTCCACAAAAAGAACTAGAAGAAATACTTCACTATGAAAAGAAGTTTAACTAAACCAAGGAAGACACAAGGGAAAAATAATTCCAGAACAATCAATCAAAGGAGGAAAAACCTATACCACCACAACAAAATAATGGAAAATGATAAACTAGCAGGTCTCACTATTAATTATCTCAATTCCTCAATAAAAAGACATAGACTAACATGCTGGACTAGAAAAATATTATCCATATTTCTGCTTCATCCAAGAAACACACCTCACCACCAAAGGCAGCCATCACTTCATAGTAAAAGAGTAAAAAAATGATGTTCCAAGGAAAATGGAACCAGGAAGCAAGAATGTGTAACAATAATGTGTAGTCTGACAAAATAGACTTCAAAGCAAAATTTATCAGAAGAGGGTGAGAAAGAACACCCATTAAAAGAAGATACTCATTAAAGGAAAATCTACCAAGAAGGTATCACAATTCTAAACATTTATGCAGCAGACACAAGGTTACTCAAGTTCATAAAAGAAACAATACAGCTTAAATCACATATTGACCCTCACATACTGATAGTGGGAGTCTTCAATATGTCACTCTTTCTAATTGACATGTCATTCAGACAAAAACTAAACAGAGAAATGCTAGAGTTAAACAACATCATAAATCAAATAGACCCAATACACATCTACAGAATATTCTGCCCAAACACAATATGTTCTACTTTCTTTACAGTAGTCCATGGAACTTTCTCTAAAACTGATCACGTATTAGGACACAAAGCTGGTCTCAGCAGCAATTGAAAACTGATAAAATTCCCTGTGCCTTCTCTGTCCACATGCTGGTTGTCAACAACAGAAACAGCAGAGAGAATGCAAACTCAAAGAAGGTAAACAACTCACTTCTGAATAAAAATTAGGTAAAGGCAGAGTAAAAAATAAAATTAATAAATGTATCCTCATAAAGCTAAAAATTTCTAAATAGCAGAGGGGCGTCCTGGAAAAAATTGGAAAAAAAAAAACCTAAAACAATTAAATAGGTCTGATAGAGAGTATCTATAATACATAAAAAACTTATTTTTGTATATTGTAGAAACTTTATTTTCTTGAATACCTAGAAAATAACTTCCCAATTAAAATGAGGTATAGAATAAATTAAGTTGTCAAAAAGTGAAACATAAATGGCTGTGATACACTTTAAATATGTTCCCAAACCTTATCCATCAAAAATTTCAACTTAAGACTATTTTGAGATTTCATTTTGTCCTAGTTAGAATGTCCAAAACAAATAAAACAAATGGCAGCTTATGCCGGTGAGGATGTGGAGAAAGGGAAACACTTGTCTATTGTTGCTAAAAGTGCAAAGCATAGTCCCCATGGAAATTAGTGTGAACATTCCTTAAAGGCTGAGAACAGATCTACCACAAGATCCAGATATACCATTCTTGGGGATACAAGCAAAGAACTCTGCATCTTAATACAAATATACTTGCTCGTCCATGTTCATTAATGTGCTATTTATAAGAGCTAGAGATTGGAAACGGCTTTTGGCTCTATCAACTAAGGAATGGATAATGAAAATGTGGTGTATTTTTACAATGGATTATTCAGATGTTGAAAAAACACAAAATTATAAAATTTGTAGGTAAGTGGATGGAGTTAAAAGCAGTCATCCTGAGTGAAGTAACCAAGACTCAGAATGACACATACTGTATAATTTCTCTTGGAAGATATATAACATGTAAATATTAGCTTTTAAGTTTTAGATATGTACTTCAATTTGAACAACCACAGAGGTTCTATGGCTAGTAAGAGACTTGAGGATAGCAGGAGATCTTCCCAGAAAAGGAGAAATAGAGTGTAGTGTTACAAAGAGATAAAGGGGAAACTAAAATTAGAGGATTAAATGGGGAAAGGAGGTGAATGGGTAGGGAAGGAATATGAACATAGGGAATTTGGGCATATGAAATAGGGACAGCTAACATTAAAGACCTTTTAAGACATCATATAAAAACCTACTACTGTAGAAGGTTCCTAGAATATTTACATGTATAAAAGGAAGTTAAAAGAGTCGCCATTTAAAGGGAAAGACAATGACCCAACTAGATATCATATGCTAACGAAACACTCAGTGTTAGAAATGGGTTGCATCTTGTTGAGTCATTGGCCAAAGGCCAACAGATGTCTGAGAGATGACCCGTAAAGCCACAGAGTATTGACAAATCTATTAGTTACTATCAGAAATAAGGCTGATGGTTAAGGCCTTATTTCTGAGGACACAACTTACTCATGTTACTCACGTGGAGAAATCAAGCTGGTTCCCAACCAGAAGCTTCACCCCTACTGGCATTCATTATTTAAGAAGCTACATTATATACTATTAGAGGAGAGAACTAATCATCAGTATTACCCAGCTATAAATCATGTGACCTACAACAGACACCTACCTGTAAGACACAGTGGTACAAGAGTGGCATAAATGTTATGAGATTTTGGACATAAGATCCACTCCATGAGATGAACCCATACACGACACTGCTAAAGTGGCCAGGAACCAGAGACTGGATAGGTCATGGGCCTAAAGGAAAATCTACTACTATTATTCTGCTAAAGGAACATAGCAATAAAGTGACTTCTAATGACTTATTGTTAAACCCATGGATCAATACATTGCTCAAGTCTTATCAAGGGAAACTTCATTTTGCAGTAGATGGGAATTAACACAGGGTCACATAACTGGACAATGTACAGGAAGTGAGGACTTTGAAGTACTTACCTTTAAATGGTATGTCTTTATCAAATACTCCCCTCAAAGATCAAGGGTCTTTTCAGGACAGAAGGCAGATTGTAAGGGGTAAAGGTGGTGGATGACACCAAAGAAAAAGTGTCTTCCAGAAGCTACAGGACTGATAATACAAATGACTGAAGATTGTGCCAGCATGTTGAACACTTACATAGTCTTACACCAGACAAGATTCCAGCAGTGAGAAGGAGAGTGAGTACAATGCCCTACCCCTAACAAAGAAACATTTGTAACTGATACCAGCTAAGAAAGGGAAAATACATTTTTTTTTGTCTTATTGACTTTCTTTTTGTGTTTTTTTTCATGTTTTAATTTTCAGTTTTTGATGGTTTCCTGTTTGGTTTGTTTGTGTGTTTGTTGTTTTAAAAAACAGGAAGTTGGATGGGTAGGGAGATAGGGAGCATTTGGGAAGAGTTGTGGGAGAAGAAAAATATGATCAAAATATATTATATGAAAAAAATTGAAAACTAAAAAAGTAAACTAAAATCTAAGGAAAAATGCATTAACAAAATAAAGTCTACTTTGTATTGGCCAACTACTTCAGGGAATGGAGTGTGCCTTAGAGTGTGGATGATATAGCCAGTGTCACTATATTGGAGAAAACAGATATTATATTTACATATAACAGTACATAGTATTTGATAGATCAGTAGTTGCATAGCATACTTCTAAGTCCTTGTTAATTGACCCATCACCATTATTATGTTTAACTCAGAAGTTGTGCTTGGGTTTGTTACTTGGTAACATTGCAGTACTCTGTAGTTATTCTGTAGGCTCCATCCAAATTCTGAAGGAGTCAGATTGGAAAATGGAGATGATAGCAATGACTTCTGTATACTATAAGCCTTTGATGGCTGTACCGAATCTTTCTATTACCCCCTAAGAAGCAATATTGTTTTCATTTACAGCCTATGAGAGTGGGGGATGATGGAACAGCAAATTCAAAAGTATAGTTTAGACTTCCTACTGTGGTAGTATTATCCCATAGACCAAAGACCGAATGTGAGTGTTACTCCAAATATCAAGACATGGACCCCAATTACGGAGCTCAGACATGAGGAAATGTCTCTGAGGTAGGTTTATGGCCTCTTCCGAGCTATGATGAGAAAGACTTCAGTCAGGATTTATTTACTTACTTCTGTGGAAAAGTTAGAGGACAACTTATAGAAATTAGGTATGTCCTCCTCCTATATGGATTTGGCAGATCCAGATCAGGTCATGAGGCTTGGTAGCAAGAGACATCTCACGGGCCCAAGGACTGTGTTAATTACCCTACTCACTAACTCTGTACCCCAATAAAGGTAACACAATGACCTTTTAAGCCTCTTGCTATCATTGAAAACACGGACCCTATGCTCCTATTAGTCAAATTTCAGACACCTTAGTCTATTAAAGACTGGGATAAATACTGGAACAAAAATAATTGTCTTTGTTAATAACTAAATAATAAATTTTGATAATTTTATATGAGGTATAAGAAATCTAATTTTGCTGGCTAGGATGGTCAGGAACTTGAGTCTAGGGACCCTAGATACCTAAGGAAGAACCAAAACACAATTGACAAACAAAATCAATGAAATGATTCCTAATGATATCTGCTATACTCATAGGTCTATGCCTTGTACAGTTGTCATCGGCAAGGTTTCCTCCAGCAGGAGATGAGAGTAGGTGCAGAGACTCACAACCAGACATTATGACAAGAAAGAGCCCAAATTGGAGGTCCTCATTGCGTACTTCCCCTAGGAATTCAGGGAACCCTGCAGAAGACAGAGAGGAGAGATTGTAGAGGTCAGAGGGGATGGAAGACACCGGAATACCACCCACTGAATCAAGCAAGCAGGGCTCATATGGGCTCACAGAGACTGAAGCAACAAGCACAGGGCTTCAGGTATCATCAGCATCAGGTACTGTGTATATGTCATGGGGTTAGCTTAGTGCTTTGTGGGATTCCTAGGAGTGGGAGTGAGTGTGTATCTGACTTATTTTGCCTAACCCTGGGACTCTTTTCCTCCTATTAGGTTGCCTTGTCCAGCTTCCATGTGAAGGTTTTGGCCTTGTTTTGTTTTTTTTGTTTTTTTTTTTTTTGTATCCTGTTTTGTCCTGTTTGGTTGTTGTCTCTTAGAGGCTAGATCTTCTTTGAAGGAAAATGGAAGGGGAGTGAATCTGGGTAAGAGGGGAGGTGGGAATGGAAGGAGCAGAGGGAGGGGAAGCTGTGGTTGACATGCATTGTATGAGAGAAGAATCTATTTTCAATTCCAAAAAAAAAAAGAGGCCATACTCCACAAAAGAAATCTAATACTGAGCTTACTATATCATTAAATTGCTTTCTCATTCATGGAAAAGAATCAGCCTATAAATTAGTTCCTTGTACTTGAACAACTGCATCTAGTTTGTGTTCATTTCTGAAGCACTAAATGTGCACAGTTAAATACTGATATATGTACATTCTATAGAAACCACAAATCTATGCTCTGTCTTTATAATTATATTATAAATATTATATAAACAAATTTACATAGTATTTAGTTTTTATTGTATATGTAAGAATAGCATTTACCATTGTATTTTCAAGTACATGTCAGTGCCATTATGTATTCAAAGGGTCATATGACCTCTGCCAACAGTATTCTCTAAAAGTCACTACATTATCAGATGGGTACGTGCATGATGTTGTTCCTTGTCATTTTGATTTGCAATTTACTAATAAAATGACATTATCTTTTTATTATTTTTGTTTTGTTACTATGTTTATGTCTTCTTTGGTGAGTTGCTTGCTGAGATAATCCATCCATTTTAAAGTTGGACTGTAGTTTCATATTGTTGACTTAGAAGCCTTTTGTGTAGTTTGGATATAAGGTCTTTATGAAATGTATATATATTTTACAATATTTTCCTTAATCTGATTTCTTGCATAATATAAGTTCTTTGGTTTTATTATAATTACCAATTTTCTTCCACACATTGTAATTTTGGTGATGTATCTAAGAACTCATAACAACAGACAGGATGTCATAGAGTTTTAAACCTTATTGTGATCTGTTGATATATTATTTATTATTTTGCCAATATCAGATAGATTTGACTTCTGTAATACTATATAATAAGTCTTTAAATTGAGTTAAGTGACCCCTAAATTGTCTTTTTCATATTTTATTACCTTATATATTTTTTATTTTTCTGTTTAATATTTAGAATTAAGTTTCTATTTGTGCAATATCTTACACAAATTATTAATTTATTGAGATTATAATGAATCTACAAGTCAAGTTGGGAAGCTATGTCTTAGCAATATTGAGTCTTCTAATATATTATTATGGAATATCTCAGTGATAAACAATCAGGAGAAACTATTTGGTATTTATAAAACTCTCCACACAATAGCAGATCACACATTCTTTTAAAACAATCAAAGAACATCTACAAATGTTTATCCAAGTCATTCTGTTAAAACCAAAATGCCATGTACTGGTTGGGCATCTTAGTTAGGGTTTACTGCTGTGAGCAGACACCATGACCAGGACAATTCTTATAAAGACAACATTTAATTGGGGCTGGCTTACAGAGATTCAGTGCAGTATCATCAAGGCAAGAGCATGGCAGCTTCTAGGCAGGCATGGTGTAGGAGGAGCTGAGAGGTCTACAACTTCATTTGCAGGCCTCTAAGAGAAGACTGATTTCCAGGCAGCTAGGACTAGGGTATTAAAGTCCATGCCCATAGTGACATAGTTACTCCAACAAGGCCATACCTCCTAATAATGCCACTCCCTAGCCCAAGCATATACAAACCATCACAGTAGGCTGTGAATGACAGAAGTTTATCACTCAATGTCCTAGAGATTCAGAGTTCAAAGTCAAAGAGAGGATAGAATTGTTATCTGATTCAGAGATGGTATCTTTAGTAAATTGCCTGGGGCTTAGGCTGGTGTTGGGAGGTGAGTTAGAGAATATCTGGTTATGTGTGCTTGGTTTCTCTTGGGGATATCTTTTTTTGTTGTTATTTAATTTTTTATTAGATGTTTTCTTTATTTACAATATCTCCTTTCCAAGATTCTCCTCTAAAAATAAAATAAAATAAAATAAAATAAAACTAAAACAAACCCCTGTTCCCTCCCCCCTCACACACACTGCTCACCATCCCACCCTCTCCTACTTACTGGCCCTGGCATTCCCCTACACTGAGGAATAGAATTCTCTTGGGGATATCTTAAAATGAAATTGTGATGATACTGAATCTGTCATGTGAACATATAAAATCATTGAAATAGTCATAGTAAATGAGCAAATTGTATTGTATGATAATTATATTTTAGCAAAGGTACTTTAGAAGAAAAGAAAAAGTCATATATTGAGAGAAAATACCTATTAGAAATGTTTGACAATGAACTAACTAACTGAAAGAAAGTGATGACCCAAATTAACAGAGTTAGACATTAAAAATGGAAACATTACAAGGGACATCAAAAAAATTGAGAACAGTATAAGGCTATACTTTTAAAAAAATCCCTATTATGTTAAGTTAGAAAAGCTAAAAGAAATGTAAACATTTCTAGAATCATCCAAACTAAGAAAAATACACCAACATGAGACCAACAACTTAAACAGACTCAGGAAAACAAGGAGATTGAGACAGTAATAAAAAAGGGGGGGGGCATCTGATTCAAAAGATCTCAAGCTCAGACAAATTCACAACAGAACTCCAGAGGACTTCCAAAGAATGTCTACAGCCTGCACTTCTTAAATTACTAAAAATAGAAACAGACAGAGCACACGAAAACTCTCTCTCCAAAGTCAGTATTACTCTAAAACTAAATTGGTCCACAAAAACTACAGGCCAATATCCCTCATGAAAATAGAAGCAGAAATCATGTATGAAATACTAGCAACCTAAATACAGGCATATATCAAAGATTACCTACCTTGATCAAGTTGACTTT